>PNEQ01035924.1:0-16223 GCA_003012365.1 Medauroidea extradentata | reverse complement strand
TAAGTTTAAGTTAGATTGTTAGGTTAAGTTAGATTCGGTTGGGTTAAGACCGTGTCCCAACTCGCTGAAAGAGTACTCTCTCGTCCACTCTTGACGTCACAGAGGGTACTTTCTACTGTCCCAACTCAAAGGGAATGTGTGCAATAGGAGAGTGAACGAGAGTGAGCGATGATGTTCCCTCGCAGCTCACTCTCGCACCCTCTGTGGCAGCCATAATGCTTTAAGGGTAAACCATTTTATTTGTGTTGGTTAAGAAATATTTTAATAGTTGTTCGTTGTTTTAATCCGCCGTTCATGTATTTAATAAATATATTATAGTAGATAGTAACAATAACCTACATTAAATATATCGTAGTTATTACAAAATCCCGATTTATCATCCAGTTTACTTTCGTGGCTTTGAGAGTAAACTATACAGCCACTGCAATTTATTAAAAACACTGAAAATTAAATGAAATAATGTCCTCAATGGTATCAATAGATTGTGTAATTTTAACAGCAGTAAAGTCATTCAATATTTTTTTATTTATTTTATTTTTTAGGCATGTATCTAAATTAATTCGTTCGCAGTGTATACAATATTTATATACTTACAATTACTGCCGATAGAATGCAGTGTGCCGAGTGCATAGTGCGAGAGCAGACGTCCCAATTCGAATAAAGTGAGCCAGAGTGGCCGAGAGGGAGAGTGGGTAGTGAGAGTGTACACACACTTGAATTGAGACACGGCCTAAGTAAGAATAATTTAGGTTAAGTTGTATTAGGATAGTTTAGGTTATGTTAAGTAACCCAACCTGAGCTGATATTACATTAGGTTAGGTAAGGTTCAGTTACCTCACATTAGGTTAAGTCCAGTTAGGTTACCCAACATTACCTAACCTAAATTAACCTAATCTAATTTAAACTAACCTAATCTAACTTTAACCTAACCTAAAACAACCTAACAAAATACTGTACGTAGGACTACTTATAACGCCTCTAGAAAACATTTTTCATCAATAAACTTTACCTCTAAAATCTATAGTTTGGACGGTACACGATGAATAGTGATTATTAATATTTACCTCCATAAATTTTTAATAACTTAAAAAGAAGGGACCTACTGTTTTTATGTGAATTCCCCACTGTAGATCCGACCACCGTTCTCGCCACGCTCGCAACAACAAAGCTTTCAGACTGCTAGTTTTACTTGTCATACTCAATAAAGGACCCCTCATACTTAGCTGCAGTTAACAACACCGCCTGCGTGGCACTCAATTACGTACACTACTTTCATTTTTATTCCTAGTCTACCGCAATATTCACCACAAACTTCAAACACCACGAAAAAATAATGTAAACAAACACACACATTGTGCAGTGCTGAAGTCTTTGGTGCAAGGGGTGCGACACGATACAAAAATATGTATGCACTACTGTGCTTATTAATAGCGTATTTAAATTGCCTACACTGAGTGCGCAAACGTTGCACACCTCAAACAGAAAAAGTGCGGCTGTCACGTAGTTGCCCGCAAAAAGGTTCGTATTGTTTATGCTTTAATAACTGGAACTCGCCGCACTGTCAGGACAAAATATTTGTATCAGCAAATGATTTTCAACATTAAATTTTTCATACCCAGACATTATTAAAAAGTTGAAATGCAGGTCCGCGTCGTTTACGAAGTTATTGTTTCACTAGCTTCTCTATTTTTGGCCGAGAACTAAAAGTACTTAGATACTCACGAACCACTCGTCGTTACTAACCTTATCGTCAATGTAATAATAAACATCGTCATAATGATTGCACTTGGCGAGTGCGGGTGGGACCATCAATTTTTGTATTCCAATGGTGACTTGCACGCCCCGGGTGCGCACCGCGCGCAAGTTTTATTGCACTGGCCCTAGAGACAGTGCGGTTGTCCGAGTGCAAGTATGGCAATGGCCTGTGACATGTAAACAATACGTAAATTATCATTATTGTGTTATTTCTGCAATTAACTGACACTCCGGCATTTTAATACTATAATACCATTAATAAACTGCGAAAATACAGTTGATAACTTGATAATAATGTTTGTTATTACATTGACGATAAGGTTAGTAACAACGAGTGGTTTGTGAGTACTTAACTACTTGTAGTTCTTGGCCAAAACAGAGCGACTAGCGAAAGAATAACTTCTCATAACGTCGCGGACCTGCATTTCCAATTATTAATAATGTCTGGGTATGAAAAATTTTATGCTGAAAATCATTTGTTCTCACAAATGTTTTGCACTGAAATTATAGCGTGTTGCAGTTGTTGGGGCATGAACAATACGAACTTTTTGCGGGCAATCACGTGACAGCCGCACTTTTTCAGTTTCAGGTGCGCATTCAGTGTAGTCTATTGGAATATACCAACTGTCTCTCAAGCCAGTGCAATAAAACTTGCCCATGGTGCGCACCCAGCGAGTGCAAGTCACCATTGGAACACGAAAAATGATTGCACTCGGCGAGTGTGGGTGGGGTCTGGAACACGCAGACCTGGCCCAGTGCGCACCGAGTTCAGTCGAGTGCAGTCATTGGAATACACTATATAACGTAAGTAACAATGCTAAAGCCGGATTCACAACCACAGTTAACGTACATACGAACACATGCACGTACACCGCACACAGTATATCTGTAGGCCTGAGTGACGGTTACAAGACGCTGCTGGAAGCCGCAAGGGAGAAGGTGAAGGACCGCCCGCACATGCGCACAACTCACTGGTCCTCTACCTACTATCCGACCGGAAACAATCTGCTCTTCGCTTCAGTATGCAGAAAGGACTATTTTAAAGTGGATCGTATTAAACAAGGATCGTTTAATCGGTTTTTGTATTGAACCAATTAAGTTTGATTGAGTGTTAGTATAAGTGATAATATGGGTGTAATAAACATTTTCATTTTTGTTAAATCGAGTGACTTACTGGACGTGTTTGCATTTACATCGTTTTTACCGTTCTTTTTTTTCAAATATGCCGCCAGTTTGATCAACGTTAAAAGGGAAAATTACATTCGCAGACTCGGGAAGTAATTTATAATGTATTGTGTTTTATGGAGAAAGAAGACCAAGCCATGGAACTGTCGATTCCCAAGGAAAAAGCTCAACTGCGGGCAGCTGCAGCTACCGGAGTGTCTCGTGGTGCGATGCAAAAAATAAAAGGAGAAGTTAAGAAAGTCGGCACTGGTGAAGGAACTCCCTTTGTGACACATGTTAAGAAAAGACAAAAGACAATTAAATACCAACTAGATAATTTTGATGAAGGAGTAGTTCGTAGAATCGTGTACAACTTTTATGTGATAGACAAATGTGTCAACAGTTGAAAAATTAAGAAGTAAACTTAAAGAGGAAATACATTTTCAAGGTAGCTGTACAACATTACGGAAAATTCTGAAGAAGTTAGGTTTCCGATGGCAGAAAACAAAATCACTGTGTTTGTTATTAATTGAGAAATCAGACATTCGACAAAAACGGATAGAGTATTTAAAAACTATACGACGTTTCAGAAATGAGAATAGCAATATTGTGTTTATGGACAAATTATATATTTTGTCGTCTCATGTACAGCAAAAGTCTTCGAGCGACAACTCAGCACACGGCCTTCACATATCTGTAAACAAAGGACATCGGCTGATCATGGTCCATGCTGATGGTGGAAATGGTTTTGTTCCGAACGCCTTAGTGATGTGGAAGTCTGATCAAGCTAATGGTGACTACCATCACAACAGGAACCAAGAAAATTATGAAAAATGGGTACGAGAGAGACTAATACCAAACAGTGTTGTGGTCTTCGACAACGCGCCGTATCACAACATTAGAGTAAATAGGTCGCCTACATTTAACTCTACAAAACATGTCATGCAACAGTGGTTGCGACAGAATAATATTCCCTTTGCAGAGGACATGCTTAAGCCTATACTTTACCAGCTTATTGAGATGCATAAGCCTAGGGAATCTATTTATTCTGTTGACCAAATATTAAAGAATTTCGGCCACACAGCAATTCGTTTGCCACCCTATCACCCGGACTTAAATCCAATCGAAAGCATTTGGTCTAATGTAAAGGGCAAAGTTGCGTCACGTAATATTTCTTGCAAGTTAGGTGATGTCAAACTAATATGTGAAGATGTGTTTAAAAATTTGGGAGCAGACGATTGGAAACCATATTGCGAGCACGTGGAAAATCTTGAGAATGAATACTATAAACTGAATGTTCGTTTCGATATTGAAATAGATCCCATTACAGTTAGGCTCGGAGTTGTCACAGTGATAGCGACAACACTGGAGACGAAGACAATATAGGATCTTCAAGTGATGAGATGGAGGGCATCGCAATGCTGGAAGGCGACAGTGAATGAGAACTGTAAGTAGCCAATGTTTTCATATACCACGTATACCCGCTCGCTGCCTGCCCTCATTCCTCCCCCTCTCTCCTGCCTGGGCTCCCTAATGGTAGATGTGTGAGGTGGCCCAAGCCTACAGATATTGTGCGCGGGGTGTACGTTAAGTATTAGAGATTGGATTCACAACAATATTTAATTTAGACATGAACGGAAAATGTTTGTGTAATATTATAAATAATTATTATATAATGCTAAACTGTGTTCTGTATTAACTCTTCAAACATATCAGTCAACAACAACTGTCTCTCTTTTTCCATAGCACAAGTCACATGTTTTCGTACCATGGAGGTGGTATAACTTTCATACCAGCTTTATCATTAAGGTCATTCGGAATAAAGTGAGCACTAAAGATTTAACCTTTGAAAAAACTCACTAGCCGTTACTGCATATAAGTCAACATTAACAACAGTTACATTATTGTTTGCATGGTTGGTAGCGAATAATTGCATGTAGTTCTGTGTATTTTCTTATTTGAATACAGCATTAGAGAAACAACATTAAATGTAAACTACCTCTTTTTATTCAATATACTTTAAGTGTTTATTTAAGTTTTTATTGATATACCAACTGACTGCATTATTTTATTTAATTAGTGCAAGCACAAAACAACACAACCGAGCTGATTGTCGTTTGCAGATGCCGCTAATGCTTCGTGCCACATAGGTAGTTTAAAGTTTCACCAACAGATGGCATCGAAGGTAGGTTTTCGCCGCTTCGTCAAGCTTCGCTTGGAAGCGAATTGCATCATTCAGTTTGTTTGTCCGTTGTGTAATGAATATGGGTTTCTGATAAACACATTCAAAAGTACTAGAAGTGACTGATTGTGAATATCATTGGTAAATTATGTGAAGTCGTTAGTAATGTAAGTTGTTTTGTTTTATGATCGCCAGCCTGAGTAGCCTATCTGGAAATAGAAACAGCATTTCCCCCCTACTTTACACATTAAGAAAATACGTTATTTATTGTTTCTCTTTACGTGCGTCGTCGTCGTTCATTGCAGTATGTTGAACGGAATTTAATTTCTTGAGTTGCGTGTGTCGTGTGTGTTTTTAGTTCGAGCAGACACAGAGAAGCCAGTGTTATAAGACATTTACGCGAAGGTATTTATAACCAATATTACTACTGAGTACAGCAGAAATTCAGCACCAGTGCATTTAATGAGTAGATATTGTAGATAACATCTATCGGAGCAGCATAATGTAAATGTAAACATTGTACAAGCCTATGTAAATAAAAGCACGTGGCAATGTTGATGTTTACATGCAGCGGAAAGATATAAACTGGCAGAAAATAGAAATTAATCAGGGCTTTTTTGAGTGCTCACTTTATTCCGAATCACCTATACTAACACATCTACCCTTATTAAAGATCCAAATGCTGAACAGGTTTAATCATGCTGCTGCTTTTGTGCATACCTTCTTGTTGACAAGATATTCCAGGAATGTCTTGCATCTGAAGCTGCTTTGGATTGATATCTGTAGAAAATTCCGTAGTATGATCTTTAATGGTTTCTTGAGGATGATCTTTATTGTTTTCTTCACTGTTTTCTGGAAGTTTTGTACTAAATCTTTCATGGTTTTTTCTGCTTCAGTGGTTGTAGGAAAGCTCTGTTGTGATGGAAATTACAGTCTTCAGTGCTAATGAAGTAGGATCGAGGAGTCTCATGATGTTGGACAATAGTTCCTTGTAGTCGTCTGTCAAATATAAGGATATTGCAGCCTATAGGTAACTCTTTAAAGGTTCTAGCTCTATGACGACGATCAAAAGTATCTTTCTGATGTTCTATCCTAATATCTTCCTTTTTCTGAAATGCATCTGAATCAACCAGATATGATCTGAGATGTTAAGCTGTTGTGGGAAGATGAGTTCGAAGTTTTCGCCCCATGAGTAGTTCTGCAGGACTATGTCCATTTTCAAGAGGCGTGGAACGTAATAAAATGAGCATTTTGTAGTGGTCACTGCATTTGGTATGTAAATGATTTTTGAAGTTCTTTTCTTCTGACTCTATGAATCCATTACTTCTCGGATAATGGGGGCTTGACAATATCAGCTTGAAGCCATAGTCTCAAGATAGTTTCTTGAACTCTGAGCAATTAAATTGTGTTCCACAGTCTGCTCGCATGACAACAGGAATACCAAGTCGAGCAAAAATGGATTTAGTATGTTTTGTGATGGTCCCCAATGAAAGGTCTTTAAGTTTAGCAATTTCAAAGAATCTGGAATAATATTTTGTCACGATGAGGCAGCCTACCAAAACCCTTACACTTCAACAAATCAATCCCAAAAATTTACCATGGACGATCTGGAAACTCAGATGGCAACAGGGGTTCTATTTTTCTTGATCTAAGTTCAGCATAACTGCGAAAGTTTTCAATGAGAGTCTGTAATTGCTGAGAGAGTCTAGGACCCAAACACTTTCTTTAGCTAATGCCCTGCATTTTGTTAAGCCTTGATGTCCATCATGAAGCTGCTTAAGGATCCCTGATCTCATGCAAGATGGAATGACAATGCGAGTACCCATAAGGAGAACTCCATCATGTAGGCATCTGTCAGCACGATAATGCCAATATGGAAATAATTGTTCAGTTACTGCATTTTAATTGGCCATCCTTCTTTGCAGTATCATGTAAGAAGCTGCAGGTTGTCATCACAATGTGTTTGGTTAATAATTTCTTGGAGTTTTTCATCAGCAACAGGAAGGTTCGATACAATAGTGTTGATGTAAGTAGTGACCTCTTCTGTTAGTTCCCATTTTTTAATCAGTAGAGCAAGGGCTATGGGACAGTGTGTCAGCCAAATTCAGTTCCTTTCCTGGAGTGTATACAATTTCGTAACAATACCTAATTAAGTGCAACCTGGTTCTTAGGAGTCTTGGGGAAATAGCATCTAACTCCTTCTAAAAATGGATAGTACAGGCTTGTGATCTGTCTCAGTCACTATGGGGATGCCATATATATAGTCTGAAAAGTGTTTACACCCACAAGCTATAGCAAGTCCTTCTTTATCAATTTGTGCCCAGTTTCGTTCTGCTGATGTTAAACATCTTGAGGCAAAAGCAACAGGTCGTCTGGTACCATCTTCCTGCTGCTGTAATTCTGCCGCACCTATGCCAAAGGATGAGGCATCTTCAGAGATAAATGTTTTTGTACTGGTGCTATAAAGGGCAAGACAAGGTTGTTTTATGGTAGCAGATTTTATATTCTCAAGTGCATTCACTTGCGATTGCTCCCACTCAAATGCTACATTGAACTTAAGGATCCCATACAAGGGTTGAGCTAATGTCGAGAGGTTTGGAATGAATTTTCCTAAATAGTTAATTAGCCCCGATAACCATCTGAGGTCATGGATGTTGGCAGGATGACTTAGTTCTATAATAGCCTTGATCTTTTTGGGATCTTGTATAATACCATCTTTAGTGACCACATGGCCAAGAAATTTTACAGATTCTGTTCTAAATTGACATTTTGTAAGATTGAGTGTCCACCCTTCGTCTTGGAGCCATGTGAGGACTTCATGAAGTCTATTATCATGTTCTGAAATATCTTTACCATGCACTATGATATCATCAAAGTGGCAAATAACTCCTCCTATATCCCCAAGGTGTTCCGAAATTTGACGTTGGAAATTTCTGGAGCAGAGCTGATTCCAAAAGGAAATCGGAGGAACCAAAATCTACCAAACGGGGTGATGAATGATTTTAGGTTGTATGCTCTTTTTGTGAGCGGTAACTGCCAAAATCACGAATTAGCATCAAGTTTAGTCAATATCTTAGCTACATTTAGTTATGCTAATATGTAGTCCACTGATGGTATTGGATATAATTCACGCTCTACACTTTCATTTAATTTTGTTATATCAACACAAACACGTATTTTTCCAACCGATTTAGGCACTATTACAAGAGGTGCACACCATTCTGTATATATTTCAACACAATTTAACTTCGACTATCCGTTTATCTGATGGTTTTATAGAATTGACTACACCAACAAATTTGAGATCTTCCTCCTCAGGAATATTGAATGAATTGTCAGTATCAACAGCATGAACGACTCTGGTTTTGCAGCATTTTGCGAAGTGACCTTTTTTTCTACACAATCTACACAGCACGTTTCTTGCTGGACCGAATGATCTGGGATGAACTTTTGGTTACCATACCAACCGCAAGTTGGTGAATTATGTTTAGGAAAAAAAGTCTTCGAAATTACAAGAATGATTTTTTAACTGGTTATTGTTATTGCTTGTTTTTCTGACTGAAACTTTATTGGCAGATACTATCTGGCTAGGTTGAAGTGTAATTTTCTCTTGTTGGCATTTTATAGATTCTGATTGTTTGACACTAATAGTAGCTCTTTCTAAGGTAAGTGTAGAATTCAACTGCATTTTTTCTGATAAACTTCTATTTAAAATACCAACAAAATTTTGATCACGAATAGCTTCGTTTTTATAATTTGAAGGAAATTCACAGTTTTTTTTTTTGTGATGGCCTGTATGTCATTAATAAACATTCCAACAGATTCCCCTTCCTGCTGGAATCTTGTATGGAGTATGTGTATTTCATAATTCACATTCTTAGTAGTAGTGAAGAATTTATCAAATCTAGTAAGTACTGTGTCATATTTCTTAGCATCTGTGTTACTTAAGTCGAAACACTGAAGAATAATTTCAGCCTTTTCGCCCATTAAGTGTGCCAATGAATTTACCTGAATCTCATAATCGTTGTTGATCAATCCTGATGATAGACAAAATTTTGAGAAACTGGATTTCCAATTTTCCCATTCATCTCCTTTAAAACTAAATTGTTCTGGCACAGGTATATAATATAACGGAACAGTATTTTGAGCCATTTCGCTGCCACCATGTAATATTATAAAGAATTATTGTATAATGCTAAACTGTATTCTTTATTAACTCTTCAAACATATCAGTCAACAACATAGAAAAAATAAGGTCAACAACAAGTGTCTCTCTTTTTCCATAGCACAAGTCACATCTTTTCATAGCATGGAGTTGTTACTATTATCGTTACTAACGCTTGTTTATGTCATAAAAAATGTCTGTAATAGATTATTGTAATTTATTTTTACTTTTCGCAGCGAATTAAATAATTTATGACCACAAGATAAATTATTTAACAATATAAATTTATACTTAATTGATTCATACGTTTGTACAAGCTGCATTTACAACCACCACTTAGCGTACATACGTACGAAATTGAAAGTTGATCTACTCTACTATGTATGTAGTGGAGAGGCGGGGCACAATCAGACACAAAATAGACTTTTTGCGAAAAAAATTATATACTTAACCAACTGTAGTCTTATAATTTCTACTTCTAGAGTACACATTCATTCCACTATTGGCATATTACAAAATTTGTATCACATAATTCTTAAACATAATGCCGAATTCACAACTACACTTAACATACGTACAAACAAACGTGCATACATTAAGTATTGGAAATTATTTATGCCATATCAGAATGTCGGTATTAGATTATCGTAATTTACTTTTATTTTTCAAAGCAAATTAAACTATTTATGATCACAAAATAAATGATTTCTCAATATAAATTAATATTTAATTGAGCCTTACATTTGCACATGCTGCATTGAATACCACCACTTAGCATACATACGTAAGAAGTAGATAGTTGATCAAATCCATTGTGTACATACGTATGCTATACAAGGATGAGATTGCTAGCATGCACGCTCGGTGTTTATACTTTTACACGTACGTATGCATGTACGCTAAATGGTGGTCGTGAATCCAGCTTAAGGATGTAGTCTTATCGTGCCCCACTTAGGGGAACAATCAGACATCTATGGGACACTATCAGACACTAGAACACTTTAACCAAATATTTACAAAAGTTATGTTAAATTTTGACTTTTACAATTCAGTTCGTTACAAAAGTAATTAAGGTGTTATTTTCATTCAAACATGCTAAAATATTTCAAACAGAAATTAACGTACATCCATAGTTCAAAAATTAACCTCAAAGTGATAGTATAATGATTGCCTTTTTGTACCCTTGTGAAGGTCAGGTGTGGGTAAAATCATTTTAATGTTTGTTTCATTAGTTGAAGATATGTCTGGCACAGTAGGATGGACAAATTTGTCCTGCATTTTTGAGCTCTTCCTTAGAAAAGTGACTTCATAGTTTCCTTCATTACCATTTGGTCCTGTGATTATGCCTGGTGAAATTTCACTAGCACATAGTCTCCGTCCCTAAGGTCTCGTTCGAGTTCTTCAAATCCAGTAGGTTCTGCTTCTGTATCCAAGTCCATGTCATCATCACTTTCAGCGAATTCAATGTCCTTTAATCGTTCTTCATATGAAGAGTCACTTGCAGTTACCTTGTTGTTTCGTGTTGGTGTTGTTCTTTTAAAAAGTTGCTTCTTTACATTAGATTTGGTCTTCCTTTCTTATATTGCTTTTTTCACCTTTCCTTTTCTCCTTTCTTTGCATTTCCTTTTCCTCCCTCCTGCTTTTGTATAACCTCTAAATTGTTTCGTTGAGGTTGAATATCGTTGTGCCATCAGCAAAGTGTGGTGAACTTTTCATAACATCATCAATGTTGTCATGGAATTCTGTAACATTCTGCCTGTTAAATGAAGTAGCTTTGAATAAGCTGCAGGCTTCGGGCTGTCTAATTCTCAATGTGGGTTGGCGTTTTAAGAAACTCTTCAGCCAGTCTAGCCCAGCTAATTGTAACTTAGCCCAATTTTGAGGAATTTCTATTTTGTTGACTAGTGCCATGTCATATGCTAACTTACGGATTTCAATTGTATATAAGCCATAACACATATGTGAACATGTCACTATGTATTCCACCAATTCTCTTTCCTGATCATCCGAAAAAATTCGTCTGCATTCATAATTTGGTGTCATTCTGATTTCTTCACACAGATTTTTTTCTGCTTCTTGACCCACATGAAACCACAACAATAACCTAATGCTTAGTTACATGAAATGGACCATGTTTCATAAAATAGTAGGAGGCTTTATCTAACAAAGACTCGCCCATGAAGCATCGGGAAAGAAACTCTTACTTCAGCTGCTGCTTTTCGAATGCTTTTTCACTCTAGACACAGTGCAACCTCTCTCTTCATGGTTCTGCTGTGAACATCCCTTTATTAGTTTTTCTTTTCCTGTTCCGGGCCATTCTGAAACAATAATGAAGTTTTTTTTGTTACACTTTTATGTTACAAACAATTAGTTGAACTTATCATTGCGTTCTACAACATATTTTATAATTTAATAATATCTTTCTGAAAAACTAAAATCACAAATGTTTTAGACTTTAAAACCAATTTATAAAAATAATCGTTCCTAGCATGAATTATACACTTTAATGTATGAGGGGCACACTCAATTTACTGTCTGATTGTGCCTCACATTCAGTGTCTAACTGTGCCCCATTGTGCATGTTTTAGGAACAGCCACCATCATAAATTTTAAATGTTGCTCTAATTATTTAAGCTACCGTACAAATAAAGCTTATAAACCATTCTTCCAAATGGTGTTCAACATGCATATCACAGTTTGCCGAAAAAACTGTTTGTCTGCTTGTGTCCCCCTTACCCCTATGTGCGCTACGGGAGGATGTGAATGCTAGCATGCACACACTGTGTTTCTAATTTTACACATACGTACGCGCGTACGCTAAGCGGTGGTTGTTAATTTAGCTCAATGTGACTATCAACTCAGTTGTTGGTTTGTTCTTTCTTTCCCTATCGGACACAAAGCTGGATTCATAACCACCACTTAGCATACACGGGTACATACGTGTAAAAGTAGAAACACCGAGTGTGCATGTTAGCATTCACATACTCGCATAGCGTGCATACATCAGTAGAATTGATCAACTTTCTACTTCCGAAGAATAGTATCTTGGCGGCTTTTAAAATAAAGAC
Source organism: Medauroidea extradentata (assembly GCA_003012365.1). Lineage (NCBI taxonomy): Eukaryota > Metazoa > Arthropoda > Insecta > Phasmatodea > Phasmatidae > Medauroidea > Medauroidea extradentata. The sequence continues at coordinate 3,889 of PNEQ01035924.1, read as the reverse complement.
ATAAAACTGTAATATCTACAGAAGCTGTTATTCCAGTCACTGTAGTAGATGCCACTTACAGTTTAACAACAAATACTTTAAATCTGTTAGACAAAAACGAACATGTAGTTGGATATTTTTGCGACCTGTCGAAGACATTCGACTGTGCTGATCATAATGATCTTTTAAATAAACTTATAAAATATTATGGTGTCAATGGCGTCTAGCTCTGCAGTGGTTCACTTCTTACTTAACACACAGATACCAGCAGGTATGATAACGGGTCCAGACGCTACTGAAGCCCGCTCCAAAAGGGGTTTGATCAAATATGGAGTCCCACAAGGATCTACCCTCGGTCCCCTGCTGTTTCTAGTACATGTGAAGGACCTGTCTGCATATGTTTCTGAAGAAGCAAATGTGACACTTTATGCTGATGATACTAGCATTCTTTGCCATACTAAAAATATTTCAATGTTGTCTACTAAAACTATTTTTCCACTTTCAACATTAAAACATTGGTTCGAAGCAAACAAACTTGTTCTAAATTTGAACCACTTATATTAACTTCCAAGCTACAAGTTGTTCTGATAATTCAAGCTAAATTTTGTATGGCGATAATACTATTAAGGCATGTAGTACAACAAAATTTTGGGTATACATTAAGACAGTTGTTTAAGTGGAAATAATCATGTGAAGAATATCGAGCGCAAACTTAATGCAGCTAGCTTTGCTTTACGAAACATAGCTCCTTTAACAACATTAGCTGCTCTTAAACAGGTATATTATGCTTATTTCCATTCCATAATGTTATCTGGAATTATTTTCTGGGATCATCATAAAACAGTAAACAAATATTTAGAATTAAAAAGCGAACCATTACAATAATTATGAGAGCAAAAAGATCGATACACATAGACCATTATTTAAGACACTAAATATTCTAACTTTTCCTTCGCAGCATACATAATCTTTAATTAATTTTGTTGTTAAAAACCCCAGTTCTTTTAATCGCAGTATTGACATATGACATACATGCTTATAACACCAAAAATATTAGTGACATATATTATCCGAACAAAAATAGGCTAATATTGTTTCAGAAAGCAGCACATTTCTCAGGTATTAGAAAGTTTAATAAATTTCCTGATGATATTAAACACTTTAAGGTTAATTCGATAGAAAGAAAATGTGTTTTCTTATGGGAGAGTTTGGCACAGCGAAAATTTCTGCTGCTAGTTTCGCTGCACTCGCATGTGGACCAGAAAAGTATGAAACTGTAGAAAAATTGATTTTAAATAGGCTTGGAAATGACAACAGCCATTTAACTTATTTTTAAAGTGAAAATAAACCAATTTCGCGTTTTAGATCAACATTATACAACTTAAAATTCAGGAGAGCTCTGTGATTGGTCAGTTTGCACACATTAGCGATACTAACACTCTATTTTCCCTGTGCCAAACTTTTAACATTGATCTATAGAACCTGTAGTAGAATTAACCTTAGTAAAATTAACAGCAACACCTTTAAAAACTAGTTAAAGGGATTTCTTTTGATACATACTTTCTGTTCAATCAAAGAGTATTTTAATGCATGAATAATGTATATCGCATATATTTGATGATTATATGATTTTGCTTTAGTGTATTTGTCCTACATCACGGTCGTAGAAGAACAGGTCTGGATACTCGCATATCTACCAATGTATACTATGTTCCATATAAGTTTGGATAAATTTGACAGCAACTTATGGGCAACAATTTTTAGTATTTTGTGGTTTGCTGTACAATGCAAGACGTTTTAATCTCTAAAATGAACCTAAGAAGTCCATTTCAGCATTTGTACTGCAAAGTATGTCTTGTGTAGTGACACAAATATCAAAATATTACACATTATTGCCCATAAGTTGCTGTCAAATTAATCCAAACTTATATGAAGTGGAGTATATTTTGGTTGACCCCCCCTGTCGTTTGGTTGTAGTTCATCAAGTTACCGAGAATGTGGTACATATTGGCACTATAATCCTGGCAGACGGACTCAAACTCCGCCCACTTTTTTCCATTGTTAACGTTATGAAGTAAATAAAGATTTCTGGAGCCATGATATAAAATTGTGAGCGAAGGAAGTAGTTCTTAAATGGTTACAAAATATGGTTTGATAAATTGTTTATCTTAGTGAGAGGGAAGAGGGCGGAGTTTAAGCTCGACCGCCCAGATAACAGCGCCAAAAAAAGTATAGCATTATCGATAACTTGGTGAACTGCAGCCAAACAACAAGGGGGTCAAGTTTCAGGCGAGTGTTCAGGCCAGTTCTTCTACAGCCATGTCCTACATACACCAAAATACATTTAGGTTTGTTGGTGTATGTAGGATAAATACATCTTTGGGTTAATCTATATTTTGTTTTGACACTTTTCATTCTTGAATTGTTTACTGGCCTACCAACTAAGGGCTGATCTTACCATTCTGTGAGCTAACCTCCAGGTAGTTACCCTGAAGTTAAACTTATCTGGCACTTTACCTAAAGCCACATCTTACCACTTGATTTATACCTCTATGTAACTACCCAGAGTTTAGCTAGAAATGAAGTTAGGTTGCACAGACTGTGTGGTTGTGATGTGGCTGCTGATTGGTCTGCTGGATCTCTGAATATATATTTTATGGCTGTTACATGTACGGCCAACGGCCACACAGAAATAGTAAATAATAACACAGTTTAATATTTGAGGTTAAGCTTCTTTCGCATTTAACAAGGAGTTTTGTGAATTGTGTTTAAACCTAAATATAGTTCCGAAATGACATAACTAAATAACTTAAATATTAACGTAAATAAATAGTGAAAATGTTTCACTAGTACCTGTTTCAGTAAATGTCGAGAACTTTGAAAATAATCATCCTTCTGGTTTCCTTGTTTATAATAACATTAATAATAATACTATAAACAATGACACCAACAACATGCAATTGGACAACGACAAAGGTAGCAAGCTGTAATGTTCTTAATCACCAACCAGTCCCCTTCTAAACTTTGCAGCCCCTTTCACCTTCACCAACTGCTCCGAAAGAAAATTCCACTTCACTCCTTTACCAACTGCCTACCCCACTATTTTCTGCTCATCACTGAATCTAATTGTTATTATTCCACCGTCCTTTATATTATTTGAAGGTAGTCTAACTTACCCTAGCCTACTTCTCCATTCACCCCTTTGTACTTCATGTCCAGTCTTTCCACTCTTCTCGTTTCCTTCAACGAGTTCCACCCCAGGGGGTTTATTCTAAGTTTCTCGGCACGAAGTTTACGATCGTGAAGTTTCGATTATGATCATATTTAGGAAGTTTCTTAGAGTAAATATAAGGTAGAGGGAGTATCCTCTATACCGCTGCATACGAAATTGCGAGTTCAACATGTGTCACGTGACTTTAGTGAAATATGCGCGGGAAATTTGATATAACATAGAGAGCAAGATTATAATAGTTTAGTAATCACAACAATGTTGGGTTATTTTGGTAGCTTATGAATTTATGAACTAAGGAGAGCGTACTACCTGACGCGAGCGGGGGTTGGTGATTAGATAGTGAATTGCCCGGTGCGCCAGCCCGTTATTGGAGAACGGGCACTCAGTCGGTAGATTCTTCTCTCGCAGGGCCGCGTGGCCGACGGCTGTGGCGTTACTTACGTGATCACCCCACTCGACGTCTGATTGGTTGTTGCGCCGAGGAATCTTATGGCGTTCCTCACGCCCGTAGCACATAAGAAAGCACTAAAAGAGAATTACACCCTACGCAATGCACTGAGGAGTGTGGGTTAGAGGGTCCCACGCCCTTAAAGCCGTGAAGCGGCAAGCCAATAAAGTACGCACCTTAATGAATGACGTATTTATTGCATATAGCACCGTACTCCACTATACAGCAAT
>PNEQ01035923.1:0-30856 GCA_003012365.1 Medauroidea extradentata | reverse complement strand
AACTCGAGCCTGATGTTCTCTAGCCTGACACTGACATTGTGGGCAGAACAATTGTCCACAAGTAGGAGAATTTTTCTGCCTTCTCTCTTCATATCTTTGTCAAGTTTGAGCAACCAGTTGCCAAACAGTTCTTTCGTCATCCATGCTTTGCTGTTGCTAACATAATCTGCTGGAAGTGCAGCAACCTCTTTGAAACATCTCAGTTTTTTATATTTGCCAATAATCAATGGCTTTAGCTTACTGGTGCCAGTGGAGTTGCAGCAAAACATGACAGAGAGTCTCTCTTTTGCTTTTTTCCCACCAGAACACTTGTCGCCTTTATACGACAGTGTCTTGTTTGGCAGCACTTTATAAAAATATGCTGTCTCATCAGCATTATATACATCAATGGTCGTAATTCCTGCATAAGAACATCAAGTTTTTCATTTCTCCATTGGTCAGCAGCACAGGTGTCAGCATCTTTTTCCTCTCCAGATATAGCTTTCCAGGTTATGCCATACCTTTCACGGAAACGATGGAGCCATCCCGAACTCGCCTGAAAGTCCTTAATATCTAATAATGTTGCAAAATTTTTTGCCTTGGCTTGCAGCATTGGCCCAGTGATAGGTACATTCTGAGCCCTAGTGTCCTTGAACCAGTTGTTCAGAGCTTCTTCAAGGTCACAATTATCACCTAACCTCAATCGCTTTCGGCTCGGGCACAAAGAAGTTTGACCATACAGTTTCAAGATTTTTTCCTCGTCACCAATAATTGTTGACAAAGTTGTTTGTGCTATGCCATACGACTTCGCAACGTCAACTTTTTACCGGCCTTTTTCGACCTCCTGTAAAATTTCCACTTTTTCTTTAAGAGTGAATTGCTTGCGTTTTTTCTTCGCAGATTGGTCAGCCATGACCCAAACGTGTTTATGTACGAAAAACACTAGGTTTAAGTGTGCGTACGGTGATGTACGAAACAACTTTGTCGAGATGCCTGAATAATGAAAATAAAAACAAAAGCGTCTGTAACCTTTAAAACAGGACTAAAAATATCAACAGTACACCTGCATCGGTAAATATTAATAAAAACACGCAAACAAGTCCGCTGATAAAACTCCTAATCCGCGCGATACGTGAAGTAAACAAACAATACGACGCCGTTTTTGTATACCTGCTACGTGTGGCTAGTGAAAACGCGAGAATAAACAATAGATTGCGAGGTATCAATATAATGTATCGTTGCGTACGACTTCGATAGCGTCCTCTCGACCACGGCGATAGCACAGCAGACAGTAGCTTGTTGATTGTTTTAAAATGGCGGAAGTGCGGAAGCGGAATGTTTATTCTACTTTTCTGGTTTAAAGTGGTTTACGGTTGTAGGTTTTTTGAAGTATATTAGTGAATTTGTCACGTTTTATTTCAAAAATAGGCCAAAATTTGTACGTTGTAATGAAAGTTCTCGCACGTCCATCTACGTTAATGTGAAAATAATTATCATTGTTTACATAGTACTTTCGGCCGGGAATTTCCAAACATACGTTAATGTGAAAACTACTTTGTAATGAAGTGCGTTGTATCGAGATTTTACTGTACATCACAAAATCTTTCAATTTCAATGGTGTATATTTCTGCCTGTTGGAACTACGTGTGGGAACATTCATCGTTAATTGGGGCTCCAATACTTCTGTTGTTTTGTCACTAGTCTGCAATGATGATGCTGCAGCTGTTACTGGCCCTTTGTAACTCTCCAATTACCTACCTTGGGTTTCTGCTGCTGGCTCCCCACTCTGGTTTGCTGCTGATTCTCGGAGCAGTAGCTGGTGGTCCTGTTTTATTTTGCTTTTATACTTCAGTAAGATAAGATCCTAGTGAATATTTCAACGTTCATTTTATTAATTACAAGCTCATAATATAATATTACATAATTCTGACTGACATTCTTTTTTAACAACATGCAAAACAACCATCTATTAAAAGTGTAGCTCAACTAAGAGCTTCACACATAATATAACAGGTCCAGCCTCTTCTCATAACTCTCGGGTAGTATACATTGAGTCTCTGTTGTTAACTTCTTACTCTGACTAGGTGATGATTTACGTTTAGTCTCTGTTGTTAACTTCTTACTCTGACTTGCTGATGATTTACAGCGCAACAGCTGGTCTATGTGCCTTCTATATACCTGACCATAATTATTTTTTACTGTATATACTGTACTACCTTCTTTTAACTGAACTGTTCCCTGTATCCATTTATTCAATCCTGAATAGTTTCTGAAAAGAACCATTTCATCGACATTAAATTTTCTTGTCGTACTTTCATCTTGCTTGGTGTTCAGGGCTGGATCTTCTTCGGCCTGTGGTATCACCAAATCTAAAACAGTCCTTAACCTTCGCCCCATAAGCAATTCTGCTGGTGACTGCTGGTCTCCCTTACATGGCACAGTTCGTAGGGCAAACAGTACCCGTGCTAACGTTGTTTGTCAGTCCCTCACCATAATTTTTTTTAAATTTTTCCTTGACTGTTTGCACCATCCTTTCGGCCTCTCCATTGCTAGAAGGATGAAACCGAATCAACTTGATTCCATTCTTGAAAAGAAACTTTTTCATCCCCTTCAAAACAAATGCTGTTATATTGTTTGATACAACGTATTGAGGTATGCCATGACAACTGAATATTTCTCGAAGCTCTGTAACTACACTAGTTGAGCTTACTGAGGATACTTTCCTGACCTCCAACCACTTCGAGTCCGATTCCAGCACTATCAAGAACTGCTGTCCTTGAAAAGGGCCAAAGAAGTCTATGTGTAACCGCACCCAAGGTTTCATGGTGTCACTCCATGTAACACCCTTCAGTTTGGGAGGTTCTGATTTCATCTGTTGACATATAGCGCACCCTTCTACCAATCGTTCAATATCATTGTCCGTCTGTGGCCACCACATATAGCTTCTAACTAAGGATTTGGACCTGACAATGCCATCATGGCTACTATGCAAAACATTTAGTAAATGAACTCTTAAGGTTGAAGGAATAATAACTCTACTACCCCATAGCACACAACCTTTGTCCACAGATAATTCATCCTTACGTCTTTTGTACGGTTTGAGTGCTTCTGAGGTCTCTGTGTTTGGCCAACCAATGCAAACATATTTTTTTACCATTGACAAAACAGCATCACCCTCTGTTGTTTTCTTGATTTTTGCAGCATCAACTGGAAAATCAGACATAGCTTCTAGCATCAGTATATCACCGACCTCTGGAACCTGCATCAGCCTTTGCACTGGCAGTCTACTTAGTGCATCGGCATGTCTGATGCTGTTCCCTGGCCAGTATACCAATTCATAGTCGTACATTGACAGCTACAGATTCCATATTAGCACTCGAGGGGACAAAATATCAGAGGTATGTTTTGTAGGGTGTAGTAACCATAAGAGAGGCTTGTGATCAGTTACAATGGTGAATGGAAGGCCTGCTACATATTGTCGAAACTTACTGATACCAAACATTACTGCTAAAGCCTCCTTGTCCACTTGAGGATAGTTCCTCTCGCTCTTACGTAGAGTTCGTGATCCCAAAGCTATTTGGGCTTCAGTTCCATCTTTCAGCACATGGGCCAAAACAGCTCCCACTCCATACTGTGAGGCGTCACATGTCAGTATTAATGGTTTCTCTCGGTCATAATGAATAAGAACACTCTTGGACTGTAAAAGGCATTTGGCCTCCTGAAATGCTTTCTCATGTTCGGTTTTCCACTTCCAAGGTGTTCCAAAGTCAAGTAGTCTGTGCAATGGTTCTAGTACTGATGCTTTGCCTGGTAAAAACCGCTCGTAGAAATTTAACAATCCTAGAAATGCTTGTAGTTCTTTATTTGATGTTGGCGATAGCATCTCATTGATTGCCTTAATCTTTTCTTCACCAGCATCTATACAGTATCCCAAAAATACCACAGACTTTTTTTGCAAATTGGCATTTAGCTTTTTAACCCCACACTGTCTATTCGTCCTAGAACTTCATCTACTCTGTGCCAATGCTCACATTCGTCGTTGCCAGTAATTAGGTTGCAATCCAGCAATACCACTACACCTGGTATTCCCCCTAGTAATGATTCAATCATTCGTTGGAAAATTGCAGGTCCACTACTCACTCCAAAACGTAATCGTTTAACCTTAAACAGGCCCTTCATTGTATTTATCATCAGGACTTTGGATGTTGTATCATCCACTGACAACTTTAAATAAGCTTCCTCCAAATCCAGCTTACTGAACATTTTCCCCCCAGCTAGGTTCAAAAAGGCCTCGTTCACAGTCGGCTGGGGATATGCACTAGGTTTACTTACTGTGTTGACAGTGCACTTGTAATCGGCACAAATCCGTATAGACCCATCAGCCCTCCTAATTGGTACAAATGGTGTCGCCCATGCTGAAAATGTTACTGGTTCCAAGATTTTTCGTTCAACCAATGTTTCTAACTCTGTACTTACTTGGTCTCGAAGTGCAAATGACACTGAACAATGTTTCCTAAAGATTGGTTTAGCATTTGGTAGTAGCTCTAGTGTTATAGGAGGTCGTACATACTGCCCCAGCGGACTGCTTGCAAAAGCATTACGATATTTGCTAACTATCTCTATTGCTATTCTTTCGTGTAGGATAGAGTTAACACATATTACCGATATTCCTAGTGGTTCCAACCAATTTCTACCCAACAAGCTTGGACCACTGCCATCCACAACTAGCAAGGGAAGGATTGTCTCTACCGATTTGGTTTTTACTCTTACCTTTCGAGACCCCAAAACTCGTAGCTTTTCTTTAGACCAAGTGTGCAATACCATGTTGGTTTCTTCTAATGGTGGTTCCTCAGGCCACAATTGTCTGAATGTTTGCCAGCTAATGATGGTTTGCCCTGGATCAGTGTCAATCTCCATGTTGATTCTTCCCGTCTAACCATACTTGCATGATTATTAGGCAGCGTCTATTGTTCGTTGCGGTATCCATCTGGAACAAACTGTATAAAGATTTATCTGCTTCCTCAATAGTCTCTGTCTGCTCCGATGTCTTAAATGTGGCTGATTTGAAATGTTCTTTCCCTTGCTGCTGCAACCTTACATTACCAGCTCTTTTCTTAGCTAAACAGGCACACACCTGACCTGACTTCCCACAGAAAAGATAAACTGTCTTAATATGTTTACACTCATCTGGATCGTGGTCCCCCAGCCACCTCCAGCATGGTTTCTTTGCGTACCTGTATTCTTTTGTAGCTTGTCTCTCCTGAATTCCTGCTCTCCTAACATGTACATTTGATCCTTGAAACGGTTCGCGCCTTTCTTCTCTTATTACTTCAAGGTTACTCTTTATTTTGTGTACTGACTCGCACACTTTCTCAGAACCTCCCCAGACATTCTCAACATTCTTCTCTGTAGTCTCAATTGCCGTTGCTAAATCTACCGCTACTTTAAAAGTAAGCTTCTCTTTAGAAAGAAGTGTGTGTTGTACAGTTTTGTCTCTCACTCCACATACTAACCTGTCTCTCAACATCCTGTCCAAGTCTAGGAAATTGCATTGGATCGATAACTTCTGCAGCTCTGCTACATACTGTGATACAGTCTCTCCCTCACCTTGGTCTCTCTTATGGAACCTAAACGATTCCACAACCTCACTTGGCTTTGGATCGAAATGATTTTCAAGTGAGGTAAGAACTTCCTTCAACCCAACTTCGGATGTCGACTTCGGAGCTATTAACGACGTTACCAATCCATATATTTCTGCACCTGCAACTGTGTAAAATATCGCTCTTTGTTCCTCACTTTATGTGCGAGAAAATAAAACTCTAGACGTTCTGAATAAATTTTCCACGAGTCGCGACCTGATACAAACTCGCCAAACATCGACATTTGCTCCATAACTCCCCGGCTCTAGATAATGTCAAAAGATAATTAATAATCCACATGGTGTACCCAAGGGATAGTTTTGGGGGTTTAAACCCACTCCAAAATATAAGTTTCCTTATCTAGCTATTATATTTTACATTACAAAAGGTAAAATATACTACAAAAATGTTAGTTAAATATGTCAATATTACATTTAGAAGATGTCATTGAAACATTTATGTGATATTAGAATTCAGAACCCCCTTCGAAAACTATTTCTAGGTATGCCCATGATAATTCGTACTTATATTTTCCTCGTCGCCACTATTATGTACATTCTGACTGCTTTATTTGCTCCAATTTACATATATATCTTTTACCAGTTTTAATGCTACAATCAATGTAATTCATTAAATAATACTATAATTACGAACAATAATACTAACACTGATTAAACAAAACATTAATATTGTCACTGGTACCAACACCGTAATAATACATATGCCACATAGGCCTACATGAATGACAAAATAAAATTCCGACTGCAAATGGAGGGAATGTTCCCAGCACATGATGATGCTAGTTTTAAGAGTACTTTCATCTGGGGCATAATTCAAAACTTAATGATCGAAAATGTTTGTGTTATGTTTCACAACCACATGATAAAAACCACGAAATTTTAAAAGTCACTGTTCGCTGAGACGAACTGATACTCATTTTTGTCGCTCACTAGTGCTTTTCCATTTTATCTAAAAGAATTGTGAAAATCTTCATCTTATACACTTTCTCTATCCAAATATTTGTCAAAAATTTAAACTCTCCATTCTTTTCTATTGCACTACATCAACTAAACCTCCTCCAGAGGTGGTGTAATTTGTACTGCACAAACTACACTGGTGTAGCTACACCAACTCGAATGAAACGACGATTCTCAGCAGCATTACGTCATATCCTGTTGAATGAAACACAATTTCTCGTGTTGTAGCTACGTGTGTTTTTTATAACTACACCAGAATGAATTAAATGAAGCTATTGAGAAAAATCTAAGGCCTCCCTGAGTTAACTGTTCAATGTTTTCATTGCAGAGACGAAAAGTGAGTGAAATCTAAGGAAAAATTGTGAATTTCTTAAGGTGCACAACCTTCCGTAAGAGTGAACTGCAGAATCAAATGAGGAAAATCTTGAGGTAAAGGTGAAATTAGGGCTGCGGGCAGATGTTCGGCCCATGTCTCGTGTTTCTTCCCCACACGGAGTCGGAGCTGCGTCTTCACACCTTGGTTATAACGCTCCATGGGGTTATCACGCGGGTGGTACACAGGTGTGGTGTGGTGATAGACGCCCCACTTTTCACATGCATCCCTCCACTTCTTCCTGGTGAACTGCGACCCATTGTCGGAGAGTAATACCCAGGAGTAGCCCCACCTCGCGTAAAATTCAGTATCGAGTGTGTGCACGAGGTTTTTGAAACGTGTGCTGGGGACAGCATACATTTCCGTCCAACTGGAAAACTTGTCCTTCACAACGAGGACGAAGTGCCTGCCATTCGTGGAGTGTGGGTACGGGCCCATAATGTCCACGGTAATAGTTTAAAAGGGCACTCTGGCAGGCGTGGCTGCTTTTGTTGCTCTCCGTTGGCCATTTATGACTTGAACTTGTCACACGTTTCGCAGACCCTGACGTACCGTTGCACTGCTTGGGTCACCCTTGACCAGTAAAACAGGCGGTTGATGTTGTGTACTGTTTGGCATGCGCCTGGGTGTCCGGCAAAATGTCCGTCAAGGGCATTGCAGAGCACATTATCGCGTTCATGATGGGGTACAAACAGTCTCCATGGGCCGTCCTACAGGGGGGCGTGTCTCAACATGGTCATCAGTCACTCGCCAGTGGTTCACCATCCCATCTACACACTCTTGTCCTGACATTTGCTCTGGCATATGGTACACTCGCGCTGTGCGGCCACAACTTGCTCGTAGATGGTGTTGACATTGGCCTCTTGTGGTGCTGTGATCATCTGATACAGTTGTGCCTCGGCTGGGTGTGGTCCGGGAGGCAGGAGGTCTTCCCAGTCGGTGTCATAGCGTACAATGTGTTAGCGCACGGTGCATGCGACAACACATAGGCCAGCTGGTTGTCGTTCCCTGCGACATGTTCCACCTGAACATCAGGCAAGTTTGCTGTGTGTTTCGCGGATGGATTGTAACCATATGAGACATCTGTTGCTCTGTTGTCAGTGCACAGAACTAAGCGCTAGTATTCTAAGTAGGCCCGGTACCATTTCATTGCCCTTACAATTTCCAGGCACTCTTGTTCGTTAACATGGTATCATCTCTCCGTGGAACCAAAATTGGTGCTCAAGAAGTCAATCACTCACCTTTCCCCATTGTCACCGTACTGGTACAGCACCACACCAATCCCCTCCTGACTTGTGTCCGTTTGGAGATACAGTGGGCGCTGACAGTCAACGTGGGCTAGGGTCTCACCTCGATATCTCAGAACGCCTGTTCGGCTTCCGTGGTCCAGCTATACCGTTTCTGTGGAGACAAGAGCACTGTCAACAGTGTGGTTATGGTTGCAAATCCTTGGAAGTGCTCGTGCAGCCAGTTAATTATAAGGAAGAATTTGTGCAGTTGTTTACACGTGGCTGGTGGCTGACATTCCTCCACAAGATGCAGGTGTTCAGCATTGGGTTCACTCCCATTCTCGCTAAACACATAAATCAAAAACTCTATGTCGGCTTTTCCTTTGTAGCATTTAGGTACAGCACAGGTCAACCCATTGATGGCCAGCCGTTCCTGGATGAGCGACACATAGATCAGATGTTCTTCCCATGTAATGGACCATATAAGTACGTCATCGAGACATGCTAACGTAAAATCTCCTGCCAGGCCACTCAGTACCTGCACCATTCTTGTTTGAAAATTCGCGAGTGCCCCTTTTAGACCGAATGGCATGGCGCAGAATTGGTACTGGCTGCCATCGGGTGCCGTGAACACTGTTTTCTCCCGGTTGCCTTGCCACACCGGAACTTGCCAGTAACCACTACGCAAGTCCAGGGAGAAAAACACTTTCGCATGACAAATTGTTGCCAGGGCACTTTTACACAGATGTACAGTGGGGCGAAGTTCTCTGTTGCGAGGTTCAAGCATCGCAGGTAAACGCAGAAGAGCAATGTCCCGTTCTTCTTGGGGGCTAGTGCAATTTGGGAATTATATCGACTATTGGCCAGCTCGATCACTTCATCAGCCAGCATCTCCTTTATTTGCTCTTTAATGACTTTGGCTTGGTGTGGCAAATAACTCCTAGGGGGCATGTAAATTAGTTTTTGGGTGGTTAGGTCGATCTGCTGTTCCATCACCGTAGTGCGCCTCAAGAAATCGCTACCCGCGAACACCCTCTCCTTTCGTCTAACAGTCGCTGAAAAGTCTCTCTATAGGTTGAGGGCACTTCGTTCGAAATATCTTTGAGTGTAACTGCGGGTGCACAGACACCTGATTTTGCCTCTGTACTGTATGCGGTTCTGCACTCGACAGTGCCGAAGTGGATACGTCTCACCGCGGGCTCTACCACCGCATTCTGCTCCATGAGCCAAGGCAGGCCCAGGATGGTGCCTTCTCTTAACTCCAGTGTAGCCAAAGCTTCTGTGATTGCTTCGACGTTCCTGATGCGAACAACGATGGTGGCTTGTCCTGATAGAGGTCTTACAATTATAAATAAGAGTTAAATTAGGTACTGGATTTCATAGCTCACAAAGCTACGAAATACACAGAACAGTAATCAACTATAACTCTCACAACACAATTAGTTATGCACACAAATACTCCTGTGTCACAGACACATTAATTAACTTTGACAATTATAGCACAAAAAATGTTTACTATCAGTTAATTAAACACTACAAATCACAATAAAATTCAGTCATATATCCAATCAATAGTCTTTCAAATAGTGACAGTGTACAACCTTAATAGTCCGCAGTAGTGATGAATCGCTGTGTGCTGAGCAGCACCCCGAGTGCACTGCTTTCTTCACTTTTGAGGCCTTTGGTTGGACTCCCATCGCGCACCTCCTTCTTCGCTCGTCAGCCCGCAGCAGCAGTCCTCTTGGTTGGCCAAACACTGCTCCGAAGATAGCCACCTGCCGCCTCAAGTATACTCAGACGTCACCAAGATGTATTCACCAGTCTCATTCCACAGGCGTAGCACCTTCCTCTAGCACTACCAATAACGAACTCTTCCCAAATGTGCCGATTCTGCGCTTTTATACTCCTTGAAACAGCCAGGAATAACCGCATTACAGGGGTCTAAAAATAGACACTACCACACGTTTTGGACATTATTTGAGTCAAGTAGGTCGCCCTCGTAGGGTTAGGACGCAGTTAAAACAGGTATCTATGACGTAGCTTCGGGGTCTTCCATCACGTAGCCGCCTGGTCTATGAGTCAGGGGCCAGTCCACAAAGTGTTACGAAACAGCCGCCGACCACTGGCCTCCAGGCACATGGTACACAACATTGCCCCCTCCTTAAGTCTGTTCATCCCGAGCAGACACAGCAGCCTCAGGTCCATTGTAGAGGGCCAATCTGTCGATGTGTACAACTTTAGGTCCTCTCGCCCGAGAGCCTAGACGAACAATCCGAAACACCACATCATTGATCTTCTTCACTATTTCATAAGGGCCTTCCCAATTCTTCTGCAGCTTGGGACAATACCCCTTCATTCTCTGAGGGTTGTACAACCACACCAGTTGTTCTTCTTGGAATGTTTCATCTGGTGCATTCCTATCGTAGCGAGTCTTCATCCTGTCGGTGTTGATCCTAAGGTGTTGCCTGGCAAAGTTGTGAGTGTGAACCAACTTGTGACATAACTCGCTGGCATACACTGGGGATGCAATCTGGTCTTCCTCCGCCGGTCGTACGAACATCAGGTCGCTCGGGAGACGTAGCTCTCTTCCAAACAGCATTCTTGATGGTATCACCTTAGTTACTTCATGAATGGCAGAGCGGTATGCTAGCAGAAACAGTGGCACTTTGGAGTCCCAATCCTTTTGATTATCAGATACAAAGATGGATAGGTATTGCTCCAGGGTGCGATTTAGGCGTTTTACCATTCCGTCAGACTGTGGATGTAGCGGAGTGGTTCGGGTCTTCTGTATACCCATTATCTTCATCACTTCTTGGGAAAGGGCCACTTCGAAATTCCGCCCTTGGTCCGAGTGCAGCTCCAATGGCACCCCAAACCTTGAGTGCTGGCTTCCTGACTCGGTACGGGAAGGACCTCTGGCCATTTGGTGAAGTAGTCCTGCACCATCAACAAGTACCGACTTTTTCTCTCGGTTATTGGCAAGGGACCCAAGATGTCAATCGCCATTCTTTCGAATGGGGCACCAACATTGTACTTCTGGAGGCGACCTCGGCCTCTGATCCTCAGACCTTTCTTTGTGGCACAGTCATCACACATTCGACACCATCTGTCGACATCTTCTCGGCAATGAAGCCAGTAAAATCTCTCTCGAACCTTGTTGAGTGTCTTATTAATGCCCAAATGACCGCCTGACACTGAATAATGGAGCTCCTTCAGCACCTCTGGGATCTTGTTCTCTAGGAGGACCAACTGTAGGTGTTCATGTCTGCCATCTGCACTCTCCCAGTTCCGGTACAGGACACCATTTTTCAGAACAAGTGAATTCCACTGTGCCCAATATGCCTTAGTTGTAACACTCTTTTCGGATAACTCCTGCCATTCTGACCGGTGGTCCTGCTCATTCCAACTCAGTATTGCGCACAAGTCCGGGTCATTTCTTTGTTCTTCTCTTATCTTGCCGTCAGTCCAGGAGTACTTACCATCGGACGTTGATGCCTGAAGCCTTGTTGTTCTAACATAACGCACTCCTCCCCTTTTCTCCTCTTGCCGTTCACAATGGCGACAATTGGCGTCACAAGGCCTGCGGGATAATGCATCTGCATTATTATGGGAATGACCGGCACGGTGTTGGATTTCAAAGTTGTATTCTTGAAGATGTTGTATCCATCGAGCTATTTGTCCTTCAGGATTCTTAAAGTTCAGTAGCCAGCGTAGAGCAGCATGATCTGTTTGCAAAGTAAAGTGTCTGCCATATAAGTAGTGGTGGAAATGTGATATGGACTCCACCATTGCCAATAGCTCCCTGTGAGAGACACAATAGTTTCTCTCTGGTTTCTGCAGCACTTTGCTGAAATATTCTAGCGGCTTCTCTACTCCATCCTGAACCTGTGATAGCACAGCACCTATGCCTACATCACTCGCGTCTGTGTCCAATATAAACTCGCCTTCATTATCGGGGTAGCCCAAAACTGGAGTGGACATTCTAACTTCTTTTAATTTTCTGAAAGAGGCTTCACATTCAGCAATCCACAGAAATTTTCTTTTAGCTTCAGCAAGCTCATGTAGTGGCTTGGCAATTGTAGCAAATCCATGTACAAACCGCCGATAACAAGCACAGAGTCCAAGGAAGCTTCTCACCTGTGTCCTGTCTGTTGGTTGTGGCCAGTCTTTTATTGCCCTAGTTTTTTCTGGGTCAGTCTGGATTCCATCAGCTGATACCACATGCCCTAGGAAACTAACTTTCTTTTGGAACAGGTGGCACTTCTCGGGAACCAGCTTCAGATTTGCAGCAGCCACTTTCTGGAACACGGAATCTAATCTGGTAAGGTGTTCTTCAAATGTTTTACTTGTGACCACGATATCATCTAAGTAAACTTGGCAAATATCTAGAGGTAGGATCTTCTCCGTTAGTCGTTCGAAGGTAGCAGGGGCATTACATAGCCCAAACGGCATGACTTTAAACTGCCAAGTTCCTTTCCCTTGCACAGAGAAGGCTGTCTTCTCCCTGTCCTCTTGCGCAACCTCACATTGCCAGTAGCCACTCTTCATGTCAAGTGTAGAGAACCATTGAGATCCTGTCAAGCTGTACAGTGTGTCATCAATCCAGGGGGGGGGGGGGTAGCAGTCCTTTTTGGTCACATCATTCAGCCAGCCGTAATCCACGCAAAATCTTGTGAACCCATCTTTCTTCTTAACTAGTACAACAGGTGATGACCAAGGGCTGACCGACGGCTCAATCACATCCAAGTCCTTAATTTCTTTCAAGATGCCATCCACAGTCTCTTGTGTAGCCAGAGGAAGTCGTCTTGGGGGTTGCTTGATTGGCCTAGCTTCTCGTGTATCAATCCGATGTTGTGCAGCGGATGTTCTGCCAAGGTCAAGTGGCCCACATGAAAAAGTTCTCTTGTTTTTCTTCAGGAGTTCTGCCACAGCCTTTTCTTGTCTCCAGTTCTACTCAGTAGTTCCTTGAGTTGTTCTGGCACAGGCCCATTAAGGTCGCCTGACTTCATGGCTTCTTTGTCGGTTGTAGTTATTTGGGAGATTTGTTTGCACACACCTATTATGGCCCCCTCCTCAAGCTGGATTGGCTTGTTAGACAAGTTGTAGCTTTGCAAGACAGGAGATTTTATTTTATCTGGTGAATTAATGTCTTATGTGATCATCATTTTCTAATATGTTTAAATTTGTAAGATTATTTTCAGTGGTCTCGGTTTCGGAAAGGGAGAGTAGAGACACAGTCATGTTCCTGAATGTTCTAGTTAGGGCGTAATGTTTATAGTTATGGCCAGGTGGCCTTGGTAGGAGGCAACAGCTTTGTTTTCCTTTTGTGTTCTAGTTTTCTCCGCGGGAGTTTTGGCGCCGTTTGTTCATTTAATGCGTAATTGATAATTGTACCCTAGAGGGTTCTAGATCATGGAACGAATGACGAAGGTCACGCCACCGAGAACCAGCCAATGAGAGCACAGCATGTGGCGCTACTTTGCCCTTCGTTCTGGAATATTTGCCTCGGCCATGTTTAAAAATATGTCGTGACGCGATCCGGAGCGGACGTGCGCGGGGCTGCGGCCCAAAACACTACAATAAGCAGTGTTCTGTTTCATTTGGTTTTAATTGTCTGATATAGGGATGTTGTGTTTCTACTTATAACTTTCTGTGAATCGGATCTACCGTGCCAAGACAGTGATAATGTATTTCGTGCCGATGTAAACAGTAATATAATAAATCAGAAATAGTGGAAAATAGTAAAGTATATTATTTCAGGACGAACCTTTTCTTTAAAATTCTGACGGTGACTGTGGAAACTCAAAATTTGGTCTAAAGCGTGACATAACCTACAAAATTAGTACTAATAAATTCGGGAGTACAAGACCACCGATTAAGACATATTTTCCAGCGTATAACCTTGCTTGTTTTGGCTGAGTGGTTCCTGAGCTAGTAAACTGGTCTAGGAGGACTGGTATGCTACATTTGTGACGAGTGGAGCTCGGGTACTTGTACAAGAGCGAAACGTCGCAAAGTTAACCATTCGAACAGGTAAATTTCCAGAACTCAGGGAAACCAATGTTCTTGCTACCACCACCTCATCAGGTAAGCTGCTTTCTCTTCTCATTTGTTCGACCAGAGCTACACGCCGCACAAAATTGCCTCGACAGCGTGCGGGAATGACAATCTCACTGGATGCTGGCAAAACAGTTGTCTCACAACAGACCACCTGGCAACTGGTTGGCGAGGGCAATTCGCTTCGTGGCATCATCACCAGTTCTCGGTTACCAACCCTTATTACTCCTGACCGAGTATCTATACAGCACTCCAACTTGCGCAACACATCCAGGCCCAATAAACATTCATCTTCTATGTCAGCTATGTACACTTTGTGCTCAATGCAGAGGTCACCCAACTTCAACTGTACCTTTTTCTTCCCCTTTACTGGTGTGGCATCGCCTTTCACTGTCGTCAGAAAGCTCTGTCTGTGATTATGGCCTTTTAACTGCTGGGGAGAAGGCCCCAAGATGTCTGGTCTGACAACAGTAATGGTTGCTCCAGTGTCTACAACCATATGGCAAGAAACATTATCCAGACTGCCCTCCACTAGGATTGCAATAAAATCTTGTTTCACTGAACGTACTTGAAGAAATTCTGGGGTCTTATCTCTCTAAGTCACCGACCTTCGCCCCTTAAGACCGGTGCTTACATGTTTCCCGACGGCTGGCCAGATCGGGCAGCTTCATCCTGCCCTTGGTTTCTGTTTTTCTGTAGCCATCGTGGACACTGGGCTCTTAGGTGTCCGGGCTCTCCACATTCTCAACAGCTTGGACGCCCCTGTTGTCGAGGGCGGGGTGTAATCGGAGTGAATTTGTTCTTAATTGCATTCATTGTGGCTTCCATTCTCTTCAGGATGTTCTCTAGGCTATTTTCTCTCTCGTCGCCCGACAGTGCGACTGCCCGCACAGCACACCGAGTTGACGGTCCTCTTGCAGATTCGACCTCCAGTGCTCTGGCCAGGGCATCCTGCATAGTCCTTGGGGCGGCCAGACGCACTGCTTGGCGCACTTCTACATCGGCGATGGCATCGACGAAGAAGCCGACTGCTATGATGTCTCGTGCCTGTTCTGGACATCCCTCGAGCGACAAATGGGAGAGTCGTACAATGTCCTGCCACAACTGTTGCAATGGCTCCCCTGATCTCTGTGTGTGGCTCCTCAGTTGGGCATGGTGGGCATGTCGCAAGTACTTGTCTCCGAAGCGCAGCTCCAGGGCAGTAACTAATGTGGAGTATTCCAGACGTTGTTTTACTGGAAGCGACTGCAGTATACTGAGGGCAGGTCCCCTCAGCACAGCAGCAAGATAGTTGGCATGTTGCTGGTCAGACCAGCCATTTATAGTTGCCACAATCTCGAACTGATTTTGGTACTCTCGCCACGGAGCCTTGCCATCGTAAGGCGCAGGCTTGACAGAAATCCCCTTTCCAATATTCAATGCAGGCACACTAGATACACCAACATGTTGCAGCCCATTTTCTGCCTGGTTGTGAACCACACTACAGCCTGGTTCAAACTTCGTGGTCTTCTCTTCACCGTCTTTTGGTATTGATTCAGCAGTGACCTTGTCTTCTCCGGTAAAAAGATGGCTACCTTCTTGATGCTGACGAAAGTCTTGCCATTCCTTCCTTAGATCATCCATTTGCTGTTCCACCTTATCGTTTATGCTGTCTACCTTCTGGTTTACTGCATCTATTTCCTGGTACACCATTTCTTTTACACTATCTACCTGCTTATTTACATTTTCATTTACACTATCGATTATCTTATCAACATTTTCATTTACACTGTCTTTGACTGAATTTATTTGGTCACTTATTCCCTCAATGAGGGCCTTTAGTGCTTCTATTTCTGCTGACATGCTTCTTGTAATCACTGACATTTACAATTGCAAATTAAACTTAAAATGTTTAAAGTGCCTCAATCAACTAAATAGTAACTGTGCAATAATTTAATTTGCAGAATTAATTATTAAATTTACTTTATGCCTCTATCCCACTTCTGACACCAGTGTTACAAGTTTGAGCAAAACTTTTATGTGTGGGCAATTTCCATTAGTTCTTTTGGGATAGAGGTCTTACAATAATAAATAAAAGAGTTAAATTAAGTACTGGATTTAATAGCTCACAAAGCTACGAAATACACAAAACAGTATTCAACTATAACTCACACAACACAATTAGTTATGCACACAATTACTCCTGTTTCACAGACACGTTAATTAACTTTGACAATTAAAGCACAAAAAAATGTCTACCATCAATTAATTAAACACTACAAATCACAACAAAATTCAGTCATATATCCAATCAATAGTCTTTCAAATAGTGACAGTGTACAACCTTAATAGTCCGCAGTAGTGATGAATTGCCGTGTACTGCGCAGCACCCCGAGTGCACCGCTGTCTTCACTCTTGAGGCCTTCGGTTCGACTCCCGTCGCGCACCTCCTTCGCTCGTCAGCCCGCCGCAGCAGTCCTCTTGGTTGGCCAAACACTGCTCTGAAGGTAGTCACGTGCCGCCTCACAGTATACTCTGACGTCACCAAGATGTATTCACCAGTCTCCCTCCACAGGTGTAACACCTTCCTCTAGCACTACCAATAACGAACTCTTCCCAAATGTGCCGATTCTGCGCTTTTATACTCCTTGAAACAGTTGGGGAATAACCGCATTACAGGGGTCTAAAAATAGACACTACCACATGTTTCGGACATCGTTTGAGTCAAATAGGCCACCCTCGTAGGGTTAGGATGCAGTTAAGACAGGTATCTATGACGTAGCTTCGGCGTGTCTTCCATCACATAGCCGCCCGGTCTAGGAGTCAGAGGCCAGTCCACAAAGTGTTACGAAACAGCCGCCGACCACCGGTCTCCAGGCACATGGTACGCAACAATAAGTTATGTGTTGTATTTTACTTGGATGGTAGTTTTCCATTTTTGTGTTTCAGTGGGTGGCTACCAGAAGTGGCAGAGAGACTAAAGGTTGATGGCGTGGGTCGCCATGATAAAGCTGCTGTTTTTGGGGGACCTTGGTGCGTGTCGGACGTGTGCGGGCATCTCGTGCGTTTTTAGTGTCAAAGGAAAAGGAAAGATGGGCGATAAGGTTGTGATGTGGGGTTTTAAGGCGGGCTTTTATGTATAGGGGTGGTGGCCCCAGAGCTTAGTAATCTTTTATTTTGTCAATAAGTTCTGCACAGGTTTTGCCCTGATGGGGTTTTGTTGGTTATAATTGCATTTTTGAGCTCTCTACGTTTACGCTTTCACTCACTCTGAAGCGTCACCGGTTTTTTTTTTTTTTTTTAAATTTTACAATATAATAATGTAAACAGTCGTTGAACAGTCCTGTCTGACTACTGTGGGACTTTTGGTTGATCTTAACTGCAGTTTGAACTATGTAACTAGAGGGAAGGTAACTACATAAACTAATTCCGAGCTCAAAATTAAGTGTTGTCTGTCTCTAACTATGGACTAGTTCCGTTACAAATTCATACATCCTTCTTTAAGGGTCAGACATTTAACCGACCAGGAGCCACGCTACACCAGGAAAAGAAACTATTACTGTATCTGTAGGCATCACATTTAACTTTAGTCATATCCTACATCATTAAAAAAAAAAAATAATAGTGGTAATGGCTAAATATGACATTATCAGGGCTTTGGTGCTCAGTCTCTGCTAGGAATCTGTAGTCTAATATTTTGGCTTTCAATATGTGCACTATCAACATCCCATTTGCAGATCTAATTTTTATTCCATTGGGCTACGAGTGTGATTGGGATCTGGAAGCTGGCAGGCTCTACTATCATATTTTTATCGCTCACCACTTGCCTCATCTCTAAGCACAAGGTGCTCAGACAGCATATCTTCCCCTCAAAAACTCTCTTGTATTATTTTGATTTTTACTAGTTGTCTAGTTGGTATTAAGTTTAGTTTTAAATATTAGTTTTCTTTGTTTTTTATCAGATGAAATTTCTCGTGATACTGTTTTCATTGTAAATGTCTATTCAGACTAAAGCTAATCTTGCCTAGTTTTTTTCTTTCACCTGGTTTTCTGGGATAACATAATGCTGTACCAGTTTTATGTCCACAGTTTTAGTCAGAATAGCATGGTGACAACACGACACTGACCATATCAAAGTACAGTCTCAATTACGTAGAGCCTATCTGCTTTCAAATCAGTTTCAACAAACCTGGCACATAGTGAGTGGCTTCAAGGCTTAATGTTTGTATGTGATGAGTAAAATGGGAAAGTCGTGACATAGAATAAACTAATGATATCTGTACACTATTGGTATCATTATCAGGTGTGGCGTTTAGCAGTTTGCTAAATATATAGCAACATTTCAATATCATACATCTGACGGTTAAAACTGTGTGCTTGCATTATTGAATCAGGAATTTGCAAAAGGTTCCAAGTCCAAGCGAGAAAATTGATGGGAAACAAAAGACTTATCATTGTGGATCTGGGAATAAAACAGGTTATCAATAATGGATAACTTGAAAGTAAAGTGTGTGTGGAATAATATGAATCATAATTCACGTAGATAAGATTCATTTTTAATTTTTTATAAATTAATAAAGTTAGTGGATTTGGTGCCTTTCGCAAATCGGTAACGTTCATTCCAACAATGGCACATAAAACATAACGCCTTGAGTAGATATTAGTGCAATGTCGGTATATTCTCGTGAAAAACTAATAATACGATACTTAATGTAGAATGTGACCGCTTCACATATCGCGAATGCCTTTAAGTTTTGAATTTCATACCTGCCAACCTCAAGGATTCAGAAATAGTACAATTTTCAAAATAAGTAAAATTTTGCGTAAACGAGTTGCGGCATTTCACGTGTTGTGTATATGTAAATGCCATCAAACTAAAACACTTTGGCTATTTTTTACATAAAATACAAACTATTAACATGTCAATATGTTGTATGCAAAATAAATTTAGAACATACCTAACAATTAATAAAATTAGCTAAAATTTTGACTACTATTTCTATGTCGTGTTCATGGCTAAAATTACATAGCCTTCCTAGGGCTATTATAAAGAAAACCAACTTAACTGTAATATTACGTATTAAGCTTTAAAAGCAGTTGCTCATCGCTACGTAGCCTTTAATAATCCCACCGTAAAATATCTGGCAAGTTACGTGCGGTTAAATGTTGCTAGCAAGGCGCGCAAGTAGAGATGCAACTCAGCAAGCGCGCAAGTGGAGATGCAACTCAGCAGGCAGACCTCGCTTCTTTATCTTTCCTCCCTCTTCACCGCGCAAGCCATACATGTACGTGCGTCATAAATAAATATTTCAGTATGATGCTGGTGAATTGGACGGTAACTACAGGTCACAATGGCACCTAAAGGGAAATTTATTTTGTTGTTGTATGTGCGATAAATTTGAGATTGCAAAACAATTTGTTCCAGACATTATTAAAATAAATTAAAAGCCATTGGTTTGCATTGCAACGTAGGCAAGGTGGTGAGAGGGTTTTACGGCCGTTTAACGTCTTACAAGCCGATGAGGGTGAAGTGAGGTGAAAGAACAACACAACATCTATGCCCGAGCAAGGATTCGAACCCAGGGCCTCTCGCACCATAAACTGGCCCCTAACCAACTACGCTAAAGGCCAGTTCGGAAAAAAAAAAAGCTTAGTAAATTATAAAAAAGGGGAGGGGACAGAAAGAGGCTTTTGCCCAGGGCCGCACATTCTAGAGGGCCTCGCTTTTGAAAAAGTTAAATGGTTGAAATGAATGGGCTTTTATTGAGTTCCCGTTAATGTTGATGGTATCTGTGAAATTTATTTTAAGTGTAAAGAGTGTGTAAAGACGTCTCTGATCTATGACGATGCAGCCAAGGTAAGATAGTATGAAGGGAGGCCTACAAGCGCACATTACCACTTCAACCACAGCCGTGACTTCAACTAAACAAAAAAAGGAGGAAAGGTAGACTGAGATTTGCGTTGTTCCTGGCCTTGTATTCTAACAAAGAGGCCCTGGAAAAAAACAATTTCTTATAGACAACTAGCAACTGGCTGCAGAAACTGTGACAAGCTGATGTAGAGCAATTTTTCACGTCAACATCTCGTATGTTGCGTGTGGTCACGTGCGGTGTTTTTATTGCTGTTGAGACTGTACCGGTTGACCTTGACTACTTCCGCTCGCGCTCTACCACCCTGGCTTATCTCACACACGCATGCGCACGCACATTGACTGTCGTCAGCCAGACGAGAGAAGGGGGTGAGAACTTTTATGTGGTCGAAGGGTGCCTTGGTGCCAGCTTCTACCACAGATAACAAAAGATCAGCCAGAAGTAGCATCAAAAATAAATAAAAAAGAATCTGCCAGCCCAAGTTGTTTGACATTCTTTTATAGTTCTCCACATTACAGTGATAATTTCCCCACTACCCCCTCCTGTAAACTGATACGTACAAAGCAGTATATATTGCCGCCTCTTTTGCTTCTAGAAATGACAGCGTAATGGTTTCCTCACGTTTCTTGTGAGTAATGACTGATTACCCCTCCACCCCGGACGCCCCTCGATAACACGGACAAATCTTAACTCGGACAGCTTCTCCCCCCTTTTAGTCAGAGTCATCGAGGGTTCACTGTATCCATACAAATATAAACAAACCTAGTATAGGTAGTTTTGGTTTCTGCAAACTTTACCAATTTTAATACACCAATAGATAGGCCCCAACTTAACGATTTCTGGTAACACAGCTTTTAAATTCTCTTGCACAGCTCCATAAATGCACCAAAAATTCTTACAGAGTGCAAATTAGGCAATTAAATCACACTTGGCACACCTAACCACAACTCTCCAACACTGCAAATATTGTGGAGTTGAGAATTAAATCGTACATTGTGAACGTGCAGAAGTGAGAGTATTTAATCTCTTATACAATATTAATACCACATACCGGTACTTTAAATTTAACAGTTTTTAAATTCTGCACGGTTCGGCAACTATAAAATCGTAATTGTAAGAACTGCAAAGTCGTATTTCCAAGATTTTAAAGTTGCAATATTCCTACGTTTTACGACTAGGGCGAGGTCTACCGCAATTTTCATCACCATTTTTTTATTTTTTATTTGTACCAGATATTTTTTTCTTATTTCAGATATAAAATGTGACTAAATTTGGCTCTAATGAAATTTTTTTATCTCTCATAGTTTTTGGGTAATGACTTGTTAGAGTCATATTTTGCATGTTTCCATTTTAACGACTACACTAAAACCAACTGATATACCAAACTCAAAAAAATCACAGTGGATAAAGACACTGCAGGCTACAATGACATGCTCATAAAAATAAATAACAAAAATTATTTGAATTAAAAAAAAAATGCTAAAACCAAAAATAAAAATTTTAAAAATTCAATATTTTTTTAAAAAATACAAATAAATTTTATTCTTTAATTTTATGAGCATGTCATTGTAGCCTGCAATGTCTTTATCCACTGTGATTTTTTTGAGTTAGGTATATCAGTTGGTTTCAGCGTAGTCGTTAAAACGGAAACATGCAAAATATGACAAGCCATTACGCAAAAACTATGAGAGATAAAAAATTTTCATAAGAGCCAAATTTAGTCACGTTTTGTATCTAAAATAAGAAAAAAAAATATCTCGTACAAATAAAAAATAAAATAATAATGATGAAAATTGCGGTAGACCGTGCCCTTAAATAAGCGACGTCGATACAAGTACCGGCACTAAAATACACCGCTACAATAACCCAAATGATACGTTTAAGCTTGGCAAAAAACAATGTTTACAAACATTAC
The DNA here is from genome assembly GCA_003012365.1 of Medauroidea extradentata. Classification (NCBI taxonomy): domain Eukaryota; kingdom Metazoa; phylum Arthropoda; class Insecta; order Phasmatodea; family Phasmatidae; genus Medauroidea; species Medauroidea extradentata. The sequence goes on along the minus strand of PNEQ01035923.1, from coordinate 8,838 downwards.
GCAACTATGACATGCACTTCAATATTTGCTGGAAAAATAAAAATAAATCGATAGTTTCTTTCAGTTCACAAGATTTGATGCGTGTTCTTGAGCAATTACTACATGGAAACGGTACACAGGAAAGCCACTTCAAATTAAAACAGTCTTGTGACTTTTCTTTTCACGAGTCACGACGGTCATTTAGCCAAGAAGACCACAATCGATCGGTTGTGGTCACTAAAGTTCGGATTAAGTTTGTACGATGCGTGAATAATATAGTACAATGGCTATAAATGAGCACGCTAGTTCCGGAAACTACGGTATTACAGTTTTCTTTATTGTATACGACACTGCAAGTCTGATCTACATACCACATGTTCGGTACCGAAATTATGGTATTCCAGTACCAAATTTTTTAATATGAACTAACCAAACTGGGAAAAAAATTGAAAATCCTGAAAATTGTATAATAATTTACGTGAATTGTACAACCGTACAATAGGGCACAAAATTGGACATTGTACGGGAAAATCGTAAGAGTTGGCAGCTATGGAATTTTTAATTGGTACAGTTCTATTTCTGTAAGCATTACAACGGGTCTCAACTGTCCCGGGAGCTGAAGATTAGAGGTACGAAGCTGTTCATGTACTTCAACTACTCCTTTCAAATCAGATTTGTAAACGAACTGGTAGTAACAGCACTACCTATTTAAAGTAGAGAATCACAGTGCCCTTGTAATGTCCGTATCATTTGTCATTAACAAAAGATACCAAGTTCAGGACTTGGTTTTTTTTGTTTCTAACAGCCAAGAGAATGCTTTGGAGAGTCAAAATCTCGTATGATCTTATTTTTTTTCGAAAAGGGGACTTGGTACCTTTTGCAAATTCCTGATTCAATTATACCTACTTCCATGTCTCTGTATTACAAGAATGCACTTAGTAAACACATTTTTAGATGCATTTATAACATTTATGAATAAACATATCACATTGTTTTTGGAAAAAACACTAATATTTCTTTGCAGTAACTCTCAACAGAGCTAATAAATTCTGGGTAAGGAAATAAGATTTTTTTTCTCAGTAAGTAACTTTTTTTAAACATTTAATTTAATTTTTGTTGCCAAAAAATTTCTTATAATATACATAATCATAATTAATAAATATAAATCATATTCACTATAATATGATGTACAGTAAAGTACAGTTTATCTGAAAATGGTTATCAATAAAATCTAACACAATGTGTGTGTAAACACAGCCACCAAAATGGGCATTTCCAAAGACCCATTATGCTTTAATGCAGTGATAAAACTTTCAATAAAAGTCACCAGAGATTGACATGGCACATTCACAGAAGCTACAGCTCTTAACAAAACATGTTAAAACATGCACATATTTTTCTACACTTCACCAACAAACTGCAAAATAACAATCTTTTTACAGGCAGTATTGTTAGCCAGTTTTCATGTACAAGGGACAAATAAAAAATTGCTAGTTATGAAATTCCCGTCATTAAATAAACTACTGTCAACACAATTTACAAAAAAAATACATTACCTACACAAGAAACTATATACTATTTACATTAACAATTTATGACTACAAAAATTTATGAACACTCAGTACTATGATACATTTTATAAATGCAAAACTCAAAGGAAAAAACAACAGAGCTGTGCTAAGTTTTGCTTCTCACTTACATGACACATTCACATTCAAACTGAACATCATCAAAAACAACAGTTCAATTATCATCTTTTGGCCTCTCGTACACTGGCCCATACTTTGTCATGTACTTTTTAATAAAGTCTCTTGCTTTGTGTTTCACATTCTCATTGCACTCGAGATCTTCTACACTGCGACAGTGTCTCAACTCCTTCACCATCACAAAATGTGTAAGCTGTAAAATAAAAATGGTAATAAAAGGTAAGCAGAACAAATACATGACTTATACATTATGTTCCTGAAATGACTTATACATTATGTTCCTGAAGAAAAGGGACAAACTTTTGATGTGATTCTCTTTCTATAATGGGATAGAAAACAGAGTACAGTGAAACTTTTATCCATTGTTTCTCAAGGGACTGACAAAATACAATACATGCAGACATTCAATGGATGTGGTCTTGAAATACAGACACATAAAAAATGTATCCACAGAATGTGTTCCATAGATGCAGACATTCAATACACCTGGGTTCAATACAAAGAGTTTCCACTGTACAAACAGGGTTGTACAGTAAATCATAAGGAAGACTTCCACCCTAAGAAATTGACATTTAAAATGGTTTCAACTGAAAATAATACAGCCTAATGGAGATTAAAGAAAAAATTTATGAATGTTGTCGTTAGTTTATGTTAATTTTAAGTTGTATGACCAGCCTTGTAACTTGGGTTGTGTACTTCTCTTTTTTGGTAAAAACTGTTTCCATGAAGTTGATGTGTATTGTGCATTTAGTACTAGTATTACATCATTGAAAGTAATAAAGGATAAAAACATACCACCTGCTCCCTTTTTCCCCAATGTAGGGAATATTAACTCTCTACAATTGTACAAATGCTTTACGTCTGTGTAAAGTAATGTCATTCACAGAAGTTTACTTTAATCTCCAGTAGGTTTTATTATTTTCAGTTAAAACAATTTTAAGGGTGGAAATCTCCCTTATGAGTAGAGCCCAGAAGAATTCGCGATCGCGATAAACTCCCAAAATAACGCGAATATTAACATTTTTTTTCCAAAATGCAATTTTCTTGTTTTTTTCTGCGATTTTCACGAATTCGGAAAAAACAACAGTTTTATCACTCCTTTTCGGCCTTCTCTTTGTTTACGAACATGAGGACATTAATGTATCAATAGTATAGATAGATTGCGTGTTCAACAGGTTCGAGTACTCGGCGACGATTGCCAACGTAACCACATTCACACTCGCGTTCGTGATGTCAACACCATTTTGTTTGTTGATCGTGTTTGCCTTCGAGGTTTGACGTGTTGGGTTCGTCTGTTGAATGTATGTGGCTGTACGAGCCCTGCAAAGGCCACTATTATATATAAAAAAAAAAAGAGCATGTCTTTAGTTGACCAAGAGAGACGTTTAATTTGAGGTTAGTTTACCCCCTGTGTGTATTCGCGTGAGAGTTAATGGGCTGTAATATTGTTTGATGTTATTTTTTCGCTCTGAAAATGCCGAAAAATCCAGTTTCTGCCAGGCAAAGGGCCGATGAATTTAAAAGCGATGGCATTTATGCGTCTCGCGTAGTAACTATAATGTGCAAATATTGTAACTGCAGAGTTAGCTTTGAAAGAAAAGACTTCGTAATCAAACATGTCAAAAGTGACAAGCATGCTAATGCCTTAAAAAATTATGCTAGTACATCTTCAGATCAAAAGTTACAAACATCCGCTGTTGAAACTTTCAACAGTGTAAAACGACGAAAACAAGATGTTGAATACATGGCACTCAAGACAACGGAAGCATTTGCCAACGCCAACATACCGTTAGAAAAATTAGAAGACCCTAATTTGAGGTCTTGGTTGGATGAGTTTGTTGAATGTAAGAAGTTTGATATTTTGTAAGTGATTTTGTATATGTTTATAACATTTAAATCATATTTTTTTTATCATGTTTACTTACTGTAAACGTAAATTATTTCAAATATTTTCACTTGACTTCAGGTGGTGGTGATTTGCCAAGTGTGAAAACACTTAGAGAAACACACTCTCCAAAACTGGCATAAAACCACTTCAACAGTGTGAAGGAAATTGTTGGGGATAATGCTCTGTATATATTGTCAGATGAAACCACAGACAGATTGGGAAGGTGCGTGTTTACCAAGACATTTGAAACTCCCAAACTCGTAGTGGTATCTGTAAATTTCTTGCAGAAGACTGATGCTACGACCTGTGCCCAAGTGATTACACAGTGCATCAACAAGTATGGCATTCAATACCACAACATCATGGGTTTGATCTCAGACTCTGCTAGGTGTATGACAAAATGAGTGACAAGTTTGCAAGTGTTACTTGGTGAGCATGTAGAACACATTCAGTGCTGGGCTCACAAACTCTCAATAGTAGGAAATGTGTTAAGTAGTGGCCTTAGTGAGGTCAACTCTGCGGTTGTATATGTGAAGTCAGCTTTTCTTAACACTAGAAAACAAAAACACCAGTATCTGAAGTATCTTGAAGAAGAAACATCGCAGACTGCCAAATTTTTTCCAATACCTGTAGTGACATGGTGGAACTCCTGGTTCAAATAAGTATTTTACTTAGCAGAATACTTTCTTCACATTGTTGAATTTTTCAGGGGGCTGAATATCAGGAGGTGAGCAATGCAGACATCAAATACCTGACATCATTATCTGACAAGGATGCTAAGGCAATTTTGGCGCAATGTACCTTCATCAAATTCCAAACACCAGACATTGTGAAAACACTAAAGAAGCTTGAAGGAGGAAACTACCTCACGTCTCATACTTTGTATAATGACTTGGAATGCATTCTAAACGATTTAGACTGCATTTCAAAGGGAATCTTCACTTCAGATTTTGAAAGTGCAACATCCGAGCTAAGCACAAGGGAAGATGCACATGTCAGACACGAGTGTCAAAAGACCGCAACTCTGGCAATGATCAAACTACAGGGACTACTGAACAGTGACCCTTCTGCTGCAACATTCAAAGCCCTGGAAGTTGTTTAATCCAAAAGATATCATCCTCAACCAAAGTGAAAATATTATTCTCCTCTTGAAAACCATCCCTGAATTGAAAGAATTTGATAAAAACTGACCTTTTTAAAGGTTACCAAGCACTGAAGGAAACAGTTCAAGAGACAAGCAAGACAGAAAATCATGTAGATATTGTTAAAATGTCGATTGCTCTCAGCGTGAACTACCACCGCTTTGCACTAGCTGTCCTGCAAGCTGTTTGGAGACCCACTAACAATGTAGACAACGAGTGACTATTAAGCCACTACAACCATGTTGTAACCGACAGAAGGAATGGTCTTGAAGAGGCCAACACTGAAATGTTCACAATGCTGTCATTTGAAGACTAAATTGTTGCAATTAGTTAAAACAGGCCTACTCTTTAGTTTAAACACGGAATAGTTTCACAGTAGTTCTACAATTTCACAGGAAAATGTTATTTATTTTAAAATACTGTAATTAGGAATTTTTCATCTTTAAACTCCGAAACCAGAAGTTGGTAAATTGATACCAATTATTTTACTTAGTAACTTTTTAGTATAACTTTCAATATTAAGTGTGTAGTATTATTTCTGTTGTAATTCATATTTAGATATTGCTTTGATCAGTGAAGTATCGTACGGTATTAAACTTTTATGATTTCATGTTAAGTTTTGAACGTATTAATAACCTCGCTTTTTTGCCTTGAATTTGGGAAAAAATAACACCACTTTTGGGAAAAAATTAACTCCCTTTCTTCAGGGCTCTACTTACGAGTTAGTGTATGACATTATTAGTATATTAAAATTTTTTTTATCCTTTTTTGGATAGGAAAACACATCACAGCATTTGTACCTGTAGTTCAGGATCATCCTGTGTATGCCTAAACAATATATTACACAAATTAAAATTGCAAATACTGCTATATATCCTACATTTTAAATTCACACAAATTGTACAAGGATAAAGTTTGCAACAGACGCAATGATGGTCAGCAAGCTGCTTGTTTCCTTCTTGATGGATATACATACTTGGCACAAGTCCTGAATAAACATTTGCTCAACAACTATTGGTTCTAGGATGAGAAGTTATTGATGTAAAACTAATGTGTGGATCATACACTGCTAAGATCATTTAATTTTTTTCTCACTATGGATGAACTAAGCACAGCTGAAGAGCTTGTTGTATCATCACACAGGACAAAAAAACTGCAAAAGGCATTTTTGTTGCACAATTTTCATAGTTTTTAGTTACAGGTTGAGATGTATTTACTAAATTAGTTAAAAAAAAAAATAAGGTGTTTCAAAACTTTAAAACACTGGATATATTTTTCATCGACCACAATTATTCCTGCTGAAGAGAAAGAGTTAAGAAGAGCTCATTTTACAGTTAACAGCTAATACTTCCCTAAAAATTAGTTTTCACTATAATGTGTAATATTTTTGCTACATATATGCTATAGTTTGCATTACTCCATGATAAATACAGTCCTGCATGGATATAAACACTGCAAAGTATCTACCCAACCCACGAAACAAAATACAGTAAAACCCTGATTCTACGACTACTGATCCAACGATTACAGCGATTTTATGACGTTTTCATGCACCATCAAAATTTAAAAATGTAAAAACAAAAGAAGGTGAAATCCACGAAGTTGCAATAAATGTTACAATTAATTTTATTTATAAGCTCACAGCACCATAGCAGTAAAAGTCCTGTCATCTTCCTACAATAGTTCAGAACTCTCAGATGCTAGGATCAATACATTACAAAATCCAGACAGTCTCTAGGCCTCAATATCAGATTTTTCTATTTTTACCACCTCCCAACCACCAAACTAACATCCGTAATGCAGGATTTGAAATTCCCGCTGTAGCCTAGTTTGCCTTCCAACTGCTAGGCTTAAAAGTAACAGCACACGCTGCTAATTTGACTGGAATGCAGTGTGCCATGACTTATTGCCCGATGAAACTGGTGTAACAAGTGAAATGTCATGACAGCGCATCCGTGTAAGAAAAAGTGCTGTAACTTTTTGTACTAACTAGTGTCAACAGTGTTTCTGCCTCTCATGTTTAAAGACACCAAAAAGGTGTTTTACTATTCTGTTTTTTAAAATGTGTTACTTGGTGTTTTTTGGTTTTATAAAAAAAATCTAATTTATTAGAAAAAATTAAAAATATTAAGTATTCACCTAAAATTTCTAATGTTGCTTATACACTGATGGACTTCATAACAGACAGTTTATAATTAGCTATGTTTACAAAAATGAAAGCCTCTGCGGATTTCAAGAAATTATTCCTGGTTTGTCTTATTTTTTCTTTCTGACTGTTGTTACTTCTTCCACCAAAACAGCTGCACCTTCCAAGCAGCAGCTAACTTGTTTAAGAACTGCATTGCATAGGTAGAAAGCACATTATTAAAATATAGGTGGATATTTTGTAGCTGTATCTATACACAAAATGCAACTGACAACTGATTCTTTCAGATTCAGATTTTATTAAATTTTTCTACATGAATATTTAGATAGGTACTAAAAAATGACTATTTTTTTCCTTTATTAGGATTCCATAAAAATGCAGGTCTCTAGCTATATCTCAGTCTAGTAGTACACACTACTTGCTGCTGGAAAGCCAACTTATCAGTTAATCACCTCAAAGCCAGGGGCAGATTCGAATTGAATTGAGGGGGGGGGGGGAGATATATTTTTGTTAGCACAGGTTGGCCGATTTAAATTGAGGATCCTCCCCCGAGAAAATTTTGATTTTAAGATGCAAAATGGTGAACTTAGAGAAGAAGATTTTGAATGTTAATGTTTAACACACAGCAGACACAAATTGTAACATTTTTGAAGAGTTTACAGTAAGTTTCTTAGAGTATATTGCAAAGTTCATAACACCCACTGCATTTTCAGTAGTTTGAATAAAAAGTATAACAATTCTAAAACAAGGTTGGGCTCTTGTGGGGGGGGGGGTGGTTTTTTTCCCAACCTCCTCCCCCCCTTTTGTACTACCACTGCTCAAAGCATAGAAAAGTAGTAGTGACCTACAGTTAAAGACTTTGCACACTCGTGTTACAAAGTCTGCTTCGGGTAGACATGGTATGCTTTACATATGTGTGAATGCAAGTTCAGATCTCTTCACTGTTCTCTGAAGCATATTTTTGAAAGCATAAAAGTGAAAAATCACTTGCATAATTATTTTTATGCACAAAAAGTTCAAGCACCAATATTAAAATTTGTGTATAGAAGCAAGTAACTATGGAGTAAAATAAGTTCCATATGCCTCGTAGATGTCTGTTGCCAACGAAAGCATGCAGACAAGTATCTGTTTCAATAATATTTTCTTTATGTATCTGAGAATATAATGCATTTACACTAGTTTCTTTGGAAGGATGCATCATGAATTCAACCTACAACAGCTGTCATGCATTCTGTCTGCATGCCAGCTCTGAGTCCCTGGTGGATATGTGTTTTTCTCCCGTTCATATATAAATAACACAACAAGGCCCAATAGCATGCGATGCACATGCTAGCCATAAAAACGTCTTAAGTTAGGGCATGTTTGATACTGTGTTACTGTAGAGTACATGAAGTTCACAAAGAAAAATTCATACACGCCAGAAACTCAGAGCTGGCGTGCTGACAGTAATCAATGTAAAAAATCAGTTAGAAAGTAGTTAGGTAGTTGCTGTGTGGTTAACTGTACACTGTGTTTTGAAATGCAACAAAATGCGCTGTACTAACTTAACATAAATAATTACGGCAATGGGGTGCTGTGACGATTATTTGGTCACATGAATTGTATTTAATACCTTTTTGACCGATTTTTCAATTTTTTTTTGTAATTTTCTTGTTTCAGCTGTATTTTCTTTATTTATTGCTATTTTGTTCATAGTTGTTTGATACTCAGCGCCGAGTACTTAAATCTTGTCATTGTGTCAGTTTGGTTCAGTTATTTACTCATTTACATTGTCTACATTTTTTTTGTTAAATTTTCTGATTCGGCACATACCCCGTATAGTGCCAAACAGATGACGCGACTAATGCCTGGCAGTTGTTTACGTGCTTGGTTGTAGGCAAGGTGGTGGGGATGGGCTACCAAGCTGGTTAGTGTGGGAAGGGAACGATTTTCTCTGGCGAGCGGCGGACTGATATGCACGACGAGTGGTTGTGCGAA
>PNEQ01035922.1:7031-30956 GCA_003012365.1 Medauroidea extradentata | reverse complement strand
GTGAAAGCCCACCGCGCCGGTATTGTATTGGAGATTGTAAGTGTGCAAAACGTATCCGATGGTTAAGTAAACATCATGCCTCCAAAGTCTGATTTTGCTACTTATTTAGTGCAGTTATCCTTGTGCCAGCATGGCTGCATGAATATTTGGTAAGTTTTCCCGTTTCTTGCCGTCTCGAGCTCACGACGAAGGGAAAAGACTTGTGTATCTACCGCTGAACTGAGCAGGCTAGCCGAGCGAACCAATAATCGAACCCCAGGGAGATTAGAGGCAGATGTGTATTAAGTGTAGCACCACAGTGTGTTAGAAGCATGGCGGTTTTTCTACTACTGAATTTACTGGCTAAATAACAATTGTGCAACGTATTAATGCTAATTTCAATAGATAACACTAGTACCCCATAAACATACATCATGAAGACGAGGTAAAACATAGGAGTCAAGACTTAGAATTTCTACGAAAAACAGTAAATTTCAAAGTAAACTACAATTTTCACTATGTACGACTACTTTTCATCACTGTAGAAATATTTACAGTGAAACCTCGTAGTTACGTTACCGTTATTTACATTTTCCCGCAAATTGCACTTTTTTCTTCACGTCCCGTTTGTCTGCCATTTAGTGAAATGTTACATTTTCCCGCATATCACATCATCAAAATTTTATTTTTCCCGCTGTTTACGTTTTTCGTTCACGTTTTCGCCATCCAAAGACAATAAAAACACGATATTTCAAAGTCATAGATGACAAAGAAACGACATCTAAACTGGTTTGGAAATAGACCAAAGAACCAGCACAACAGGTTAGTGATCACGTACAAAACCATAGGAGAATGACCGTGATTGCTCGTAATGCTAGCGCTCACAGCACAATAAATTCAAGATGGCGGCAAGAAAACGCTGCTGCCGCTAGCGCTATCGATTGTCTCTGACGCTATCGAGATATATTCACGTTGGCAACATTGATCTCTTCACGTACGTTCGTTTGTCTTTGTGAGCGCAAATAACGGTAACTTATAACCTAAAATTTTCAAAAAGTGTTTGAAAATGTTTATTACAAACAGTTGTGTTTTAAATCATTTCCATTTTAGTGCAGCGTGTTTTAGATGGTTATAAAACGGTAATGTAATTGAAAAAAAAAAATAAGCTGACATTGTCGATAAAACAAAAACAGATACTGTAATAATGGAGAAGTGTGATGAGTACGTGGGAACATGTGTTGATCTGAATAATGAAGAAATGTACATTCCCATTCAAATGCTTACCGTTTTTGTCTAAATTCATGATAGCATTTGCAAAAAAAAAAAAAAAAAAAAAAAGGTAAAATGCGGAACAGTATTTACCAAACAAAAAAAAATCGGATCTAACATTTTAAGATGTTCTCTTGGTATGTGCACGTGCAATAAATCTTACTGTAACAGTATATTCGATTCTGATATTGGTAACTTACACTGTACCAAATTTTATGTGACAAAATATGACAAATACATAGCTTGCATGAATACTATCACTTTGATTTTACCTGTAGAGAGTTTTTTAAGCAACATGAAAACAAAAGTACTAAATAAGGTAAGCTGAATGGTTTTTTTGAGATCTCCCTTCATTTACACTTTCCCTCTATTTACACTTTTTCGCCCTGTCCCCCTGGAAAGTGTAAATAAGGGGTTTCACTGTATTATTAATAAACTTTACCCGTAAAACTAATATTTAACACTTGTGCACAACCTTAGAACTGTCACAAAAAAAAAAAAATAAACTTGAATACAGAGTGAAATAGTATTTGGTTGAAGATGCATTTATATGATACTACTGTCCTTAAAATAAAACCATAAAATCTTGTCCCTATTAATCACAATTTCCCCTAGCCCACTATTTACCTGACATGTGATATCCTTGTTAGAGAACCTCACGATCAGACGATATTTAGGAGTGTTATACTTATTTTTGTCCTGTCTCGTAAGGCGCAAGCGGGCATAGTAGTCAGTCTTCCCTTCACGCCGCCTCTTGAACTTGACCTGATATCTTTTAAAATACTGCTTGTTCTTCACAACTTTCACAAAACCCTAAAACAAATAATACAAACATTACAAAAACACTACAGGGCAATGAAGCAAAATAAGACAAAATCAAATAGATACGTACATGACACATGAAAAGAGAGAAAACCAATGTAGCTAACTACAGGCCATACTCATTGCTTACACCTTTTTCAAAAATTACTGAAAACTAATACGGTACAGTGCATACTACGGACTCATTTTGAAAGACCAAAATTTTCTCAAAACACCAGTACAGTTTCAGAAAGATATCTCCTACCAATGAGGCAATATACCAATTCATCACGTAAGTCGTGAATGTACTCGACAAAATACTATCACCAATCAGAATTTATGTGACCTTACCAAAGCCTTCGACTGTGTAAATCATGAGCTGCTTCTTCATAAACTACAATTTTATTGCATAAGAGGAAGAACTATTCAACTCATATACTCGTATCTATCAAATAGCAAGTTTGCATTACGGCAGGGTTGCCACTGATATTTTTCATTTCAATTCCCTGACCAAAAGTCCAGGATTGGCGGATACAAAAAATTAATATCGGCAGATCGGTGGATTGGCGTATCGTTAAAATTTGGGGATCTGCACAGCTAAAAAAAAAATAGTAGATTTATGTGAGTAATCAATATTCAAGCTTATCTTATTATTTTATTGCAGCTCGTATTCTGTTTCTATTCTCCGTTCACTCTTAGTTGAGTTTTAGGATAAACAAAGCAAATTATAAACAAACATGTTAATTGGCTGCCGACCGCCATGCACTGTGATCTTGCATAAGAAATAGATCTTTGTTATCTGTTGTGTACATATAAATTTACCACTCCATCACTTAAGAGTGTTTTATTAACAAATACCTAAAATATACAGACGTTGCAAACACAATCTAAGACACTATATGTTTATTACTATAATTATGGTTAGCGGACAACACGTCCGTACAGTTGGTTCACGAGTTACGTAACAACTAACGCACTATTAAACGTACGAGTTTTTTGGTACACTTGCCAGTATTTAGAGATGTACGATACTCTGAAAACCCCAAAAGTTTAGTTCAGTAATATTTACCACAGACTATAAATAAGTCAGAAATATCACAATCAGATATGTTTTATTAATTCAAAGTATTTTTGGATGTTAACGCGTCAATGTTGTGGTTACTGCGAATGTTTTTTTCGTTCGTCCATTTTCCGTTCCAGTTCGTCCGAACCATGGCTGCGTGGTCCGAACCCATCTAGCATCTTTGGTCCGAACCAAAGTTCCTTGTTCTAATTTGTTCAATCCTCGCGTTGGTTTATTTACGTCACTTGCGGATTAGGTTATGTCATGCTGGACGTGAACAGTGAAAATGTATTGCATGGTTTTCGAAACGTGGATATATGTCTTCATTTCTGAACAAACTGTGATGTTTATAAGGCAAGAATAAAAAAATTAAAATCTCGCATAGCATTCTTTTATGTAAAAAAAAAAATATATGCGTCATGAATTATTGACAGATTGTTCGGTGATTTATAAAATATAATTCTTTCCAAAACAAAGCACAAAATAATCCTGGAGGACTTTACAGTAAGTTTAATTACTCATTCTGTTGACAACTTTTTTTCTGCATATAGTACCAAATTTTTGTTACGTTAATACCGGAATATTTGAATACAATCGTTAGTTATGACTTGACAATTACAACTAAATTTTGAAATATACTGTAAATGCACACGATATCAATATTTTTATCAAGTTTTTATGTAATTTTTGTTTTCCTATGTTGATAACACGTACAAAATTGTCACGCAATATTGTTTTAACATATACGGTGTTGTTTCCTATAATGCCGACTGTACACACTTTTGTCGGTTTGAAGTAGTACGTCGGCGCGACGCACAAATTGAGCCAATTAGAAGCTAGCGAAGTGCAATGATATTACATTATTTGTTTACTACGTAACTAAACCAGGGTGACTACCAGATTGTAAAAGTAAAATTTAGTGACTTTTTAGTGACTGTTCAAACAGAATTAATTAATAATTTTTTTAACAAGTGCAACACTGCCAACAATTTTCATTAAGTTTCCTGCAACTGCTGATAGCGCGAAGCATGTCCAATTGTAAAATATGTAATTGATATGTACCTAAATTTAAGTTGTCTTTATGAAGATGACTATGATAAACTAATATACAAACTAATTATTTATTTTACTTGCACAGTGCATGAGAAATAATAGTTTAAACATGCACGTTTGACAAATGATTCAACAAGAATCAAACACCTGAAAATAATTTTCGTGACTTATTCCAAAATATACTAAAAATTAGTGACTATTGTGGGACTTTCGTGACCTTTTTCACAAATCGTGACTTTTTCGTGACTTTCGTGACTTTAGTGACCTATTAGACACCCTGTAAACTTAGAGTGAACGGAGAATAAATACTTTAACTCAGCCTAATCGGAAATGCACAAATGCATTACTTTTTTTTGCAGATTCTGGTAGATCATGTGGTTTTTGGTTGATCACAAGCTTCGACCTGCTTCCACCGGCAGAAAATGTCTGTAAAGGCCTACAGGGCCGCCAAGGCCAATCAATATTTGGTGGAAATTCATCAAAGAGTCGTGTTCATTTATGGGTTATGAGTAGCATACAATACTATATAATATAGCACATAAATATTAAGCAGACATGATATGTATTGTAAATGACTAAACGACTTCTGCAGTGTATCTTTGTTGCCTGTGGGGCATTATTTTACCCCTCGTTATACGAGTTTCATAGGCTTATCACGATTCTGCTGTTAAACACTGGGTTTTAATTTGATGTAAGTACGCAACTCTTTGATCACTCTGTATTTGCAATAAGACAAATTTAAAAAGTTACGCAAATTTGAGCATTTTTTCGTATGCCTGTTGATGTAGCTCATAACATACCATTATGTAAAAATTCTGAAACTCACAAAAAACTGGTCCATGCTTGTCTACAAAATAAACCAATACGCAAATATTTTCAACCACTGATGTATTCTTAGGTAAAGTCTGTAAAATAAAAAATTGCAGACGATGGAGTTAGCTACGTATTTTCGAAAAACAGAACAGTAACCAAAGCCATTTTCCAAGTGACACTTGTAACATGTTTATTTTTACAATTGCAGGGCCATTTTTTTAAACAAAAAGGTGGGCATTTTGTTACTGACCTTGAATTTATTTACAAACATATTACTATACAGAAACTTCCTTGACCATAAATGTATTTCCCTGACTTTCCATAGCCAAATATAATTTCCCTGACTTTCCATAGCCAAATATAATTTCCCTGACTTTCCATAGCCAAATATAATTTCCCTGACTTTCCATAGCCAAATATAATTTCCCTGACTTTCCAGGTAAGTGGCAACCCTGTAGGGAAGACTCAAATGTTTATTCAAAACTGGGTAAGATAAGACATGGTTCAATTCTTGGACCTCTATTATTCCTGGTTATGAATGAAATATAAATGACCACCTGCCTGACTCCCTAACAATAGTTCTATACCTACCTTATTTGCAGATTACACCAGTATCATAACATCAGGCAAATCAGAGGCAGGACTTAACTAGCCAACACTACATTTACAGAATTAGATTCATGGTTTATAGGAATCCAATAAAACCTTAGCCTAGAAAAAAAAACAATTTCTTACAGTTAGCAACAAAAAAATAGTAATCAGCCAACAATAAATGTTCATTACAGCACTGGCGAAATCAGTAAATCCACAGACACAAAATTTTTGGGTTTTATATGTTGATTGCCAGTGGAATTAGAAAACACATATTGAACATAACATTCCAAAACTGAGCTCTGTATGTTTCGCTTTGCGTAATGAAGCAGACAAACAAAGATTCTGTGTTAACTGTATACTTTGCATATTTCCACTCTACTATGACTTGTGGCATGTTTTGGGGTAACTCCTTTGACAGAAATAATGTTTTCTGTATGCAGAAGAGGTCTGTAAGAATAATACGTGGGAGAAAACAGACTCAACCATGTAGACCCCTTTTTAAAGTTCCAAAATGAGAGCTTGTGAATACATTTACTCGACATTTATCTCCAAAAATCAGAAGTTGTTCCACAAAGATGAACACTTTCATCAACATAACACAAGTAGTAAAAACCTTTTACACATGCCTCTTGTCAACTTGACCTTAGAGCAAACAGGTCCTTCATACACTGCTTGCAAGTTGGTTAACAAACTCCCCAGGCACCTACAAGATGTGTGTTTATCAAACACAAAAACTTTCTAAAAATTCCTTAAAGAATTCTTAGTCCTTAAGAGGACGTGGTACATAATTCAACGCTAAGAGCATTAATCTATAACTGTAGGATTCTTGAAGCCAATTTGCAAAAATTTAACAATAGCAATCCTAGACAATAGTTTTAGTCAACATTTTAAATAAAACTGTTTCCAGTGTTACGAACTTCTGAGGCACAATCTCTGACACCGGAACCTCTTGCATTTAACTGCGGCGCAAGAGATCACGCGTAACAAATTAGTAATTCTGGATAAATTTTTACTCATAAAGTTGGCAAATACCATTACCTAGAATTGTCATCAAGTATTTTATCCATATTGGCTTCGAAAAAAGCATAGAAATCAATTGATGTTTTCAGCATTTATTTATCTACCACACACTCTTAATGCTTTTTTTCTCAGTTCATGAGTATCTGAGTGGATCTATACTTAAGATCTTTGTTGTGGGTTAAGAATCTGTTTCTTCTCTTCCTTTTTTTTTCTTTTGCATGTAGCAACTATGAAGAATGCTGACATGAGGTCACATATGATCACGAGCCCAAACTGACAAGAATAATGTTGAATGTCGCTCTATTACCGTCTGCTTTTAAATTTATATCTTATGTCATTCATTCAATTGCATATTGTAAACATGACTTGCCTGATATCTTTGTTCAAAAATGAACACAAAAAATATGGATGCATTAAGTTAAACTAAACATGGCTCAGTTATTTCTACTGACAACGCAACTATGCCTGCAAATTCACACGGGCATATCAGAGATATTCTGACTGCACTGTAAATTTCTGAAATAAGTTACCGTTTACTTGTACAAAAAATGTGTCAATTTTAACCAATCTGTGTTATTAACATATATTAATAATATATTTATACAGGTGCAAATCAACATAATACAGATTCTAACTTCGAGGGTTCAGAAATGGTCTTGTTGGGGTGTAATGAAGGTATCCTTGCAATCAGAGAGCAGTCAAACTGCAGGATATTGTTACTTTGAATTGATAGCCCAATTGCAGGTAGAATATTAAGCAAAATTTTTGTTTGCTACACAGGTAATGAACCATTATTTATATTTTCATTACAATAAAGAATACAGACACATGTATCATGAAACTATTGTAACTGTGCTGTCACTGACTTATAAATCAATCAATTCCTCTTATTCTAGTTCACCAACAAGTACAGATGTGTATACACATTTTGTATAAAGAATGTGCGGAGCGTTGTGGGAATGCACTAATACAACAAAGCATGGGAGTGATGGCTCTGGACTTAATGTAACATTTAGCTACTCACGCAAAAAAATGTGTTAAATATCAAGAATCACTAACTAATTGTGTACTATTGATTTTAGAGGTATAGTTTAATAATGAAAAATGTTTCTATAAACGTTAAAGGCCCTACACAATAGCAACACGACATATCAAAGCATCTCCCGCAGGGTTCTTCGCAATGACGTGATGCAAGACGATACAGCTGGCGAAAGGAAAGTTGACACAGCCTGCCATATGTGTGAAGACAGGTGAACCACATAAGGCACTTAAAAAAATTCACTCGCAGGAGTAGCAGGGTTGCTACAGAATTTCTAGATCAAATTTCC
Organism: Medauroidea extradentata; assembly: GCA_003012365.1. NCBI lineage: Eukaryota > Metazoa > Arthropoda > Insecta > Phasmatodea > Phasmatidae > Medauroidea > Medauroidea extradentata. The sequence continues at coordinate 23,036 of PNEQ01035922.1, read as the reverse complement.
CTGACTTTTCCAGGTTTTCCAGAAAAAAATTATGAATTTCCAGTGTTTTTTGTGGGACAAAAATTACACTAGTTTAAACTTAAAATGTTCAAATGAATTAAATTTGCATCACTGTTTTGAAAAACTTTATATAAATGTACTACAGACAGATGTTTGTGTTTAGACACTCAGTTATCACAATCCGGAGAACTGTAATAAATTATAATGAACTGTAACTGTTTTTAAAATGAATTTCTAAGATTTCATTTATAAAGTGAATTGTTGTGCAATTGCCCAAAAGTCAAACGCTAAGCCTGCAGCCCAGAAGTCAAGCTAGTCAACTAGAAGCCGACTTCAAAAGCCTGCAAAAAAATCAGTATTGCTAAGCCAAAGTTTGTTCTACAATTTTGAATTTCCAGTCACCAGAAGCAATATCCCTGACTTTTCCAGGTTTTCCAGACCTGTAGCAACCCTGAGTAGGGTAGGTTATTTCAGTCACGTGAGCAGATATGTCGATTACCAGAATTTGATGAATACCTGTTATGCTATTCAATGTTTTAAGATGGAAATAAAATCCTTTATATTTTTTACACAATGAATACTAAGTCCGAAGTGAATTCTTTACAAGTTATTTTATTTATATTGAAATATAATATTAGTTCGGTAGTTGAAATTTCTAATACGGGACAATTTCACTTGGGTTAAATTTCAAACACTTTAAACTTGAAAACATAGCTGACTTACCCAACCCTCTTGAATTTTCATAAGTGCCTTTATGTAAGCAAAATACACGTGGCGAAATGTCAGGTTACGTTATTGCGAGGAAGGCAGAAAAATTTATGTAGCCAGACTAATATACAGTCCTTCCCACTCGTTTGATTCTTCTCTCTTGTTTACAAACATCACAGGTGCTTACAGAAACTGCTTCGGTTCCACTCGATAGTCAGTAAATCTGTCGAACGTAATGCAATAAAGATCTACCAGCCCCCCCCCTCAAGATCTCAAAATGTTCAACTCGATCCCACCACAGAATCCACATAGCTCTAACTTGCTTGGAAGCAGGGTAAATAGCAGCCAGCAGACACAAAGGAAAGTGCGCATAAAAAGGAAGTTCAAGCAAAATAAAATGTTGGATTGTAGTATTATCGTTGAACAAGAGCAGTTTATCAAGTAAAAATGTTGCCACAGTACATAATTTCACCACATTGTTACTAGTATGCAATTTTAATGTTTCATATGTACATTATACCAGCACAAAAGAATATTCTGTTTTAACCTGGTCTAATAACATAGCTCTACTAGATCAGCAAGTGAAATTCCAGCTTCTGTAGATTTTGCCATATTTATTATAAAAGCCATAAAGTACTCTTTCGATTTATGGCTGCTAGGCTAGTTAAGCATCAAACGACTGATTAGATACAGTCACGTGACCAATGATACCCCGTAGGATTCTACCTACTTTGTTTCCATAAGCACCTCACATTAGCTATATTTATTTTCTGCGTTCTTGCTTCCGATTGGCTTTTGTCTTCAACGTCGTCAGCAATATCGCCAAGGGTGGCAAGTCAGCCTGAACGCTTGGCGAAAAGTTGCACATTGTGAGCAATGTAACTATGACTGGCTCATTTGATGTGACATGTCAGATCGCGCAGCTTCGCATCACACAATTGTGCAGAGGGCTTTAGATGTAGTCGTAAGTAAAAAAAAAATTGTAGTTTATCAACTTCAAAATCTTCAGTTTTTGGTTAGGTTAGCTTTGGTTATTTTACCATTAATTTTTATCATTTTTCATGAGGTTAGGTAAGGTTAGATTGTCTAACCATACTTAAGGTAACCTATGAAAAATTCAAAAATAACCTAACTTACAAATAACCTAACAAAAATGAAAATTTTGATGCTAGTAAACTATAATCGTATTTATGACTATTTATGATGTCCACAGAAACAATTTTCATTAATAAACTATGCCTTTTAATTTGGCCTGTATACAATGGGTAGCTACTCAGAATATTAAACTTTTGAAGGTTAGGTTGGTTATAATTAGTTAATTATGTGTAAAATACATTTCTGGAATTTTTTTGCATGAGGAGTTAACATAGGCCTATATATTTACAGTTGACAGGAACAAGCCACTAGCACATGGCTACCACCACCCAAGCCACCAAACACAAGTCAGCTGGTGTTGACATTACACCAGCTGACTGTTACAAACAAACCTCTCGTCAGGGCTAGCGAGTCTCATAACTATTATCACAAGATTTTGAGCAACTTTAATACTCTAATACATGATGTGAAACAAGCAATACAAACAGGGCATGACTTCCTCTATGTCTACAAACACATTTTAAAAAATTTAAAAACGTATCCAAAGTACACCAAACTCTTCATGTCCTAACTTCCGCATAGTTTCGGTAACACAATATAGGTTTCATGCAGTATTTTCACATATCCTAACGACAACATATTGGACTAAAATGACACACGTTTTAATTAATAACAAGTCGGATCCATTTTCTTTTCTTACATGGACTTCGAATACATATAACCTATAGCTTGAACCGTAAAAAGTCGTACCCAGATATAGCGAAAACACGAATTAACAGATTTCCATTAATGTTGACAATTTTAAATCTAACGTGACAAGATCAGTGCAACATCATGTTAATGTCACAGGCATGTAACCCACGACTCCGATGACAAATTAACATTAAATACCCAGCACACAGAAGATTTACCCACACTGTCTCGTCACTTTCTTACAAACCATACTACGGGTATGACACTCCAGCAAGCAGCCATGTTGGAAACCACGTTACCGGGCTAGACAAACGTTCATTAATCTTAAATTATCGTCGCAATCTCATCGAACAACAACAAAACTGTTGACAAATATTAATACTCAGGTGACGATAACATTATACAAAAGCCTTTATGAGTTCATACGCACCATCTTAATAGAAAAATCACAATTTTCAATATGCTACAAAACCATAATCCACGCACTACAAACAGCCGCTGGCCGGAAGGAAGCCATAGATACGGATATATAGCTGCTCCACTCGTAAAAAAAATAAAGTCATTTTCTAAAGACTTCGAAATAAATTACGATAAAAAAACAATTAGAAAAAGTTTAATTAATTAATACTCGTATTTGTGTTGCCACAATTGTATTTGCTGTACTCCGACATCTCTACTGTTTTTATTTTATTCAATGTATTGTATATATATCGTATGCATTGTACACTATTTAACAAGGGCCTTATTCATAGTCGTGAGATAGTACCGAGATGATCCTGAGATCATCTTGTGCCAGTTAGTCCAGGGTTGGTCCTATAGTCCGGACCAAGTGTTACCTTATTCATAAACGCCAAGTAACGTCGGACTAGATATAGTCCGCGTCTATGAATAAGACAAAAATTAGTCCGACGATAATACCGCACTAGTCCGGGTAAAAAACGACTATGAATAAGCCCCCAAATCTTTTCACTGTGAAAATGAAACCACAGAATGCTAATAAATAAATAAAAATGAGATCACACATTCCCACCCCTATAGAAAGGCCTCTTAAAAACATCCCTGAACATACCAACTCCCTTCACTGTCACAAAGGTTGTGTTCGAATTCAGTGCAACATGCCCTTGATCACTTCCTCTTCAGCCCTATGGCCTTGTTCCCTTCATTATGTAGGCTGCTTATTTGTGAATTCGGACGTAAGGCACGAAAAGGGTAAGTGGGTCGTCCCCTTAGCTGAAGGAGACATCCTAGGGTGCAAATGAGCCCTTGCTGTGAATTCGAACAGCGGCATATGACGTCACTTTGACATGCCAGGACTTGTCTCGTGTGTGTGTTGCCTTCTATCACCCAATACACAAGATGGCGTCTAGGTTTCCTGACACCATATGTGTCTCGCGACTCACCCTAGCGCCTGCGCAGCTAATAGATATTAATTAGCTGGTTAATTAGTTAATAGTAAACCCCCACAATATTAAGAATGTATATCTAAATCAGGTATTTAATTATAAGTCACCCACACACCTCCCCTCTAGGCCAGGGCTTGTACGGCCCACTTTAGGAGCTTTCAGCCTGTGCTGACGAGGGCTGACATCACCACCTGTCATGCTGCTTGGGCCCGTCTGAAAGCCTTCAGCCCCAGTACCGGTCTGAGTATGCACCACAATAACGACTGGAGCTTCCAACAGCCCCGTATACAGTCTACAATATTATCCTGACTACTCGGCGGTCCCCCACTCACCTAGGCCAGACTCGGGACAGCCCGGCCTCTTCCCGACCGCACCTGTGAGGGCTCCCACCTGCAGCTCATTCTTCTGCCGCATCCTTGCGTCAGTGCCACCCAAGGAGGAAAGACTACCACCAAAGCCGGCCGCTGACCCTAACAAGCCTAGTGATCCCCGACCTAGACCTGTGCCAGCCCATTTGAGAAACCGACTTCTGAAGCTGTTTGGGCCATACCCACCAAACAGCCGGTAAGGTACAGTCCCAAGAGGGTTTAAACCCCCACCTAATATTGACACACAGTTCTTGGGCACGTCAACTTCCACGATGCATTTTTCAAGGTCTTGAAGCATGGTAAGGGACCTTAAACGGCCATTTCGAACACGGCCCAAGTCATCCTGTAAAATGTTCCACTCCCTCACCGATCTTACAAGCATAGACTGCCTACCTCACTCTGTTGACTATATAACACAAAATAGGTCCCATTATCAGGTAAGTAATTTTATAATAGAAAGTTAAAATATTGTAATAATGGAGAAAATTTCCGCAAATTACGAACACTGGCGCCTATACACTCCAACCCAATTTATGATGAGAGCACCCCCAACCACAGAGCGACGAAAGGGTTTCTATGGGATCTTACAGCCTGACAGACAGACTTTGGGAAGGAGGCATGCCTCAGTACGCATCACTATCTTCTAACCCATGGAGCTTCTTAACCCATTTGGACTGTTTGAGCCCAGATACATATTTTCAGCAGCAATTTTCCATCGCTATTTTCTCCACATAACACACATAATGAGCGATATGATCACTAGCCATCTTTTTGCTGTAACAGTTCTCTTGTTATATTTATGATGAGTAAATCACCGTTAATCATCCCCATATGTTTTTAATTTAGGGTTAACCACCACCCATCTTCTGTAATGTGTCAACACCTTTGTTTTTTATGAGGCTATATAATGTGTGAAAGACCTATATATCACAGCGAGAAGAGAGACTTTTAAAACTCTCCCATTAAGAGTGATAGATGCCACAATCATCGCATGTAATGTAGTCTTGCCCTGTGGCAACCAGCCCAATAGCCACATATCAAGATCTCACTGCTCATGTAAATTTGTTTCCTCCACTGCTTTCTGCAGTGCTCCTTTCCTGCCATAATGAGGACCTATTCTCATATTTTCCTGCGCCTATCATGCACTGATCTTCCCCTTGCCACCCATATCCTTCCTAGCATTTCAACACACCACTCATTTCACAGCAACATTTCTGAGTTGGCACATGGGATCGACAACCACACTGGCATCTCATAAGTTTATTGTTGGCAGTAGCCATTGTCTACAGTGAAAAAAAAAACATAGTACCGTAAGTTCCAGGGAAGAAACTAATTTCTAGTTCATTTTTTATTTTATTTAATTCTAGTTTATTTTAAAAAGATTCCTTGAACATAAGCTTATTTCGTTTCACTACCAATGTATTCTTCACATAACATGATACTTGTTTGCAGGTTAGTTTCATCATTTATTCCTACCAAGTTTATGTCATACACTGCTGTGATTGCCTGGGGGGCGATTAAATATCGCTTTTGAGAGGTGCAGCGCAAAATTTGCACCTGCGCTGCTTTGCTTTGGTATTAAATATACAAATACGCAGGTGCAAGTGGTCACGTGATGGCGCAAAGTGCTTGAAAATCTGCGACTAGCAAATGGCTCGACGCAAGTATATCTGCGCCCTTCGCGCATGCGCATTGGAGAATTTTCGGGATTGTGAAAGTGAATAAGTTGGATATCTTTATTTGTATCCAGTGTTCTATGAACTTTAATTATTTTAGTTTTCGTTTGTGAACACATTTCACGATTCCAGCTTTTTATATTTACTGAGTACAGAAGAAGTACGAAACTGAAAAATTTTTTAATAAAGAAGCAATTAAAAATGGGCAACAATTTATCCTTTCCCCGGAATATATTTTAAGGGTATTTTTCCGTGACACACGACGAGAAAATAGAGTTGCGTTTGTGACGAGGTTATTTGTTACCGTTAAAAATTTTGCTTAAATATTTATGCAAATGATAATGTAAATAAATAGCGAATATGTTTTGCAAGTACCTGTTTGGCAAATTGCTTACAACAGTGACATTACCTCTCTATTTTCCTTGCTTGGATGGGGTGTTTCAACATCACATCTTTCTCGCCGACTTGTTTCCACATATTATATTTAAGAGTGATTCTGTTGGGATTCTCTTTATTTCATAAAACGGGAGGGCTATCATTTTAGTTTTAAGTCTTTCGTGAGACTTTGTCTACACACATCACACCCTATCTCGGTGAACATTGAACTTACAATAATCTGGACCTAATTAAATTTATTGCAGTATAGTTGAACGAACGCCACTCGTATTCACTACACATTAGCAATGAATTATTTAGAATTAATCAACGTATCACGATTTACGACTCAAAGATGAATACCACATGAATAGCCCATTAGGTAGTAGGCCTACACTCACAAATACCATTCTAGACAAGTTAAAATAACTTACGTGAATTTCAAAACTAGGCCACTCAAATTAATATCAGTACAAATATAAAATGTATACATCGTTTTTGCTCTAATCTCGTCACACGTCTATCACTTTAGGCACTTGATTTTCCGTTAGCAACATGAAGTATGTAAAAGCTGGTAACAGACGAAAACCACTCTGACGTGTTCCAATTGTGTTTAAAAAATGCTGCTCTCCATAAATTAAGCACTTAATTATTCACGAACACAAAAATGAACACACACATCCACTATACTGAAAGAACCACGACATTATGGAAATCTACCATAGAGGTAATATATAGTAGAGGGAGCATGACGCCACAAGTACGTGTCCAACATGGTCTCGAAAGTTTGGTGTCGTTTATTTATGTTTTCTCGGCGTTAAAATGCAGTCGTGTTGTTTGAAACTCATGGCGTACCTTCCAGAATATATATTTAGTCCTGTGGTGTCATCAAGATATCAGTTCAAAACCTTATAGTAAGTATGTAGCTCATATTTACTTTTGACTAAAAACAGCTGGGTTAAGGAAAACAGGAACGCGGCAAACATTGTTTACATTTGTCGTTCTGAAATTTCTACGCAATTGTACTATGCGATAATATGGTAGTATGCTCTCCTTAGTTCGTATGTTCATATGGTACCAAAATAACCCAACATGGTTGTGATTATTAAGCAATTATTATATTTTCTCTCAATGTTATTTCAAATCTCCCGCGTATATTTCACTAAAGTTACGTGACACATGTTGAACACACAATTTCGTATGAAGCTGTATAGAGAACACTCCCTCTACCCTATATTTACTCTAAGAAATCTACTTTCACACTGCAAAACACAACTACGACATATACACTTGTAACGAAAACTTTGTAACAATTTTCCTTCATAATTTGATATGAACCTATACTTCTTACATCCTTGTTTAATCACGAGAAGGCTACACAATTTTAGGTTACGAAAAATTTAACCTAAACATTACCTACTTTTAGCGCGAGAAATGTTCACTGCTACATGGAAGCTATATCTGCATGTAAGCACGCGGGTGTGCAGACAGCTTTTGCCGTTCATGTGGCAGTGAGAATGATGTTATAGGTGATTCGGAATAAAGTGAGCACTCAAAAAAGCCCTGATTAATTTCTATTTTCTGCCAGTTTATATCTTTCCGCTACATGTAAACATAAACATTGCCATGTGCTTTTATTTGCATAGGCTTGTACAATGTTAACATTTACGTTACACTGCTCCGTAAAATTTTAACTACAATATGTACTCATTAAATGCACGGGTGTTGAATATGTGCTATACTCAGTAGTAATCTTAGTTATAAATACCTGCTAGTAAACGTCTTATAACACTGGTTTCTCTGCGTCTACTCTAATGGCTCTGTTACCGTTACGAATCTCGTAAATGCATGCACAGTATATTCGAACTTTTAAATTAAAACCGCCACTAAAAACACACATGACACACGCAACTCAAGAATTCAAGTTCCGTTCAGCATACTGTAATGAACGACGACGCACGTAAAGAGAAACAATAAATAACCTATTTTCTTAATGTGTGAAACAGGGGAAAAAATACTGTTTCTACTTCCAGATACTCAGGCTGGCGATCATAAAACAAAACAACTTACATTACTAATGACTTCTCATAATTTATCAATGATATTCGTGAACAGTCACTTCTAAAACTTTATATGTGTTTATCAGAAACCGATATTCATTACAAAACGGACAAACAAACTGAATGACGCAATTCGCTTCCAAGCGGCGAAAACCTATCTCTGGTGCCATCTGTCGGTGAAATTTCAAACTACGTCTGTGGCGCGAAGAGTTAGCGGCGTCTGCCAACGACAATCGACTCGGTTGCGTCGCTTTCTGCTGCCGCTAATGAAATAAAATTGTACGGTCAGCAGGTACGTCAGTAAGAACTTAAATAAATATTTTTTAAGTATATTAAATACAGAGAGGTCGTTTGCAATTGATGTTGTTTCACTAATGCTGTATTCAATTAAGAAAATCCATGGAACTACGTGCAGTTATTCACTACCAACCATACAAACAATAATGTAACTGTTGTTAATGTTGACTTATATGCAGTAACGGCTAGTGATTTTTTTCAAAGGTTAAATCTTTAGTGCTCACTTTATTCCGAATGGCCTTTACAAATTTTCTGAATGGCTTGTGTAAGTTGGAGAGGGGAGGCAGTTGCGCCGAGCCAAAATAGGCTCCGCCCGTTGCGTATTGCGTATTCGAGTATATTTAATTCCAACTACGACCCGAGGAGCAGGTGCAGAGCAGATTTCCTTGCGCTGCGCTGCGTCGGTGCAAAACGCAAGTGGTGATATTTAATCGGCCCCCTGACCTCATTCAAGCATTCCACGTTTTCAAAAACTCACTGGTGGATCCATATGGTGTTGACACACCTATGTACACTGGTTGAGGACATTGCCAAACATCAGGTTGGCTATTTTTTTTTTTTTTTAATTTCTGTTATTAATAAAATAGGATGAACCTATTCAAATAATTTAACACTATACCATGATAAAAATCCCAAATGATTACTTTGGTATCACATTGCTGTATTTAGAGTATAAACTCGATCCGGAATGAACTAGGAGTGGACTGCAGAATCTAGATTCAAATTTTACTTTAAACACATTCCTACTGGACTGAAGTAAGAGTGGAGTGAATAATCCAGTCCAGTTGGCGAGTTGTACTGGACTGTACAATCACAGAATAAATAAGTAGTAACAAAAGCCAAGGCCTATAAAGGAGAGGTCGTCTCAAAACGGCAAAAACGTGTTCGGGTATCTTCGGAAAATGACGTAGCCTGGAGACCATGAATTGTAAACAACTGTATCAAATGTATTGGTTTCGCACATAGCTGTGTAGAAAGTTCTCATTTATTCGATGTAAATTGCTTTGAGCAGTTTGTAGGTAATGTTTATGTGTGTTTAAAATATTTACAGAAGATTGAAGTAAATTCGGATATTCCACACATTCAGTATTACAACTTACAAGAGGATGAAAATAGAGTACATTGTTGGCAGAACAAAAAGTATCAACTTGCTGGTTCCTTTGTTGCAGAGAACGACTACGAAACGACCTCATAAACGTACTGTCAAGAATATAAACGAAAAAGGTAGGTTCATTTTGTTGTATGATGTAAACGTATCTAAGTAACTGTCCAAACCAGCTTATGAGAGCGAAGTAGTCATCTTGTAGGTATAAAACGACTTTGCTTTGGTTCTGCTAGATGTCATCAGTGCACATTAAATTTTAATTCCGATTTGATAAATATGCAGTGATGGGCTTTGTTTATACTGTAACATTTATAACAGTCACATGTCTTACTCAAATGGCATGGATAGGAAGTGAGTTGTAAGCTAGTAAGGTTGTATATGGATGATTGTGTGTATTCGGAGATAGATGAGGGAATCAGTTTGCATGCAGACATTGACTGAGTAATGCACAGAAAATAATACAATTAGGCTTAATATCAAGTTGACAAAGGCGGTGAGATTCACTAAAGGATAAAGAGCAGGCTCGTGTACAAATGGAGTGAGTATGAGGTAGGTATGGGAGGTGACAATACAAGCCCATATGAAAAAAGTGTATCTGGGCCAGATCTGGCATCAGGGATAGGCAAATGTACACTAATTCATATCTGGTACAGATCAGTCTCAGATCTGGCCAGATTCAAATATAAGCTATTTCCATAAGGGAGTACGTAGGAGTAGTGTTACTGGAAGACCGAGGATGGAAAGTACAGGTATAAAGAATGGTTTCTAAAGGAAGAAGGGCCCTGGGAATGCTAGGAAGTGTCTCGAATAGAATCAGTGGTGAGCTAAAGGAGAAAGCATACATACATATCAATGGTGCGTTCAGTGCTGGACTACATAATTGCAGAGCGGGATCCTTACAAGGAAGGACAGGTACAGGAGCTGGAGAGGGTTCAGCGGAGGGTGGCTAGGGTAGGTGGATAAGGCAAGGACGAGAATATGAGAATGAGGGAAACTACAGGCCATCAGTGTTGATGAAAGAAATGGGTTGGAAAGAGTGGAGAGGCTTGTTATGTTGTTCGAGGTGGTGAAGAGAGAGGGTGGACAGGGGAGTTAGGTCCCCAGTTGTTCAGGAGTGACTACAGAGAGAGAAGATCCAGAGAGCTTGGAGGACAACAGAGAGGGATAGGCAGTCAATGGTGAGGTAGGTGAGAGAGTGGAAAGTGTCGAGAGAGAAACTGGTGTGGGTTGAGAGGGTTATGTTGTTCAGGAGGGTCTGGAGAGAGAGAGTGAATGAGAGATGTAGATTTGCCAGGCGACAGTCTATCTGCAAGAATGAAATTATTATTATATTCAGAACAGAACTTGGAATTTACAATTGCATGATGGAAATTTGTTTCGTAGCAGTACTTAGTTTGGCAAATTTTTTTTACCTTTAGCTCATTTACTTAATTTGGCAGTTCCATTGCATCCAGTAACGGTTACAGGACTCTAGTGGTACTGAAGTTGCGAATTTTATTATTGTAAATTTAGTCCTAATTGTAGACTGTATAATCAACATGTCATGTGATTGTGTAAATGTTGATCTCTGAAACTTTAAGTGTAATCTTATCTGATCACAAACAGAATATTTTTTACACACATAAGTCAAATAAATCCAAACACAGGTTAGGGCATTGTCATTCTAGAATACATGCGCTGTCAAACATTATTTACAAAAACCTGAATGATAATTATTGCCTATTATTCAGAGGGCCTACAAGATTATTACCTACTTTATTTAAATATAATTGCTCATTTCCCTCTTCCCTTCAATGAATAACCTTTACAGTTGCTTGTCTAATAACTCGTAGTAGTAAATGTGTAGGCAGTTTGTTTTTAGCTTTTAGTAATTATAGCCTAATGATAGTATTTCAATTGCTGTTGAGCACCCACTAGATGGCAAGCTGTAACTGCTGTTTTTAGCTTTTAGTAATTATGGCCTAATGATAGTAATTCACTTGCAGTTCAGCACCCTACGGATGGCAAGCTGTTACTGCTTCCTCAAACACTTACAAAGGCCCTTCTAAACATTCTAACGTTCTTTGCCTTCACCAACTCTTCCAGCCAGAAGTAAATTTCACCCATTTACCAAACTCCTAAGCACAGACTGTCGCCACTGTTCGGTTCATCAAGGTATGAATATTCTCACTATTATTCCTTCTTCCTCCATAGGCTACTCTGCCATAGTTAATAGGTGGCGTAACTTACCTTGCACCTCATTCTCCCATCCATTCACCATCTTGTACATCCTGGCCGGCCTTCCCACACACTTTTGTCGGTTGGAAATAGTACGACGGCGCGACGCACAAATTGAGCCAATTAGAAGCTAGCGAAGTGCAATGATATTACTTTATTTGTTTACTTCAGAACTCAACTTAGAGTGAACGGAGAATAGATTTTTTTATCTTCCCACTATGACTTGACTGAATGTAGGCACCCACAAAATTAGGCTAGTGGAATTTCAGGACTGATCTGTTTGTGTCGAATCTTAACACTATTATGTAAAGTTTATTTTCTTCTTAAAAAAAAAAAAAAAAGCTTGATTTTGCAACAGGACAATACCTAACTTAAAGAAAAAAGTACATGACTTACCTGATACAAAACTACTGGTGCAAACTTTCGTATGAAAGCTTCTTCAGTTTGCCGACACTCTAGAAATTTTGCTTTGAGTGTCGTCTTTTCGGAAGATATTTATTTGCTTTTAAACACAATGAAACTTATCGAAAAAATTTATTCCCATCTCTATCACATTTATTTCATAAGACACACAAGTATAAATTTGAGTGAATTCGGTAAAAACACTTGTCACTACCCCAATAATTACCATTGAATTATGTCGTATTAGATTACGAATTGTGTTGTTATCACGTAAATACATGCAAGATGATTTAAGCCCGTTTGCCACGATGGAATGACTTGTACAAGATTTCTTGGAATCTTGCACGAGACATGAAATGATATCTTCCATGGAAGGTTGTGTGGATGGTTCTATGGAAGATCCTTCTATAGGTTGTTCACTATAAACTGACCACTCAGTAGAACTTGCAATTAATTAAAAATATGTTTTATTGGGCCAATATATGTTAACTTTTGAGTGTGTTGAGATGTTTACACTGGTTTTTAGTTACATGGAAGTTTTCATATTAAAATTAGTGAAGATGGCTGCAAAACGGCTCAAAGAAAACATTATGCAATGCTCACTTTATTGCGAACGGCCTATACATGATACTTGCTGACTTAAAAGTAAACACAAGACGAGTGTTTAGTATTTTTTTTAATATTTATACGTTATACGGACCTATATTTTGTGAAAATGGCAGGTGGAAGCATCGTAAAACTGTGTAATGTAGTGAATTTCTTCGGCAACGAAAGAAAACTGATTTAAAAGGGTGAAAACGCCTGCACATCGAGCCATGTACGATTCATGGTACATACCCCCAAAAACATAGTGTTTCATGTCCTGTGGATGCGAATATGAAGGATAAATAGTATACAGTTGAGGTATGAAAACTTAATTTGTTTTAGTACGTGTGCGAGTGTATAATGTCGTGAGCCTACATTGTCAATGTCAAATAATTTGACTAGTGTATCATAGCCTAACCTGCTTGCGAGACCTGTATGTTGTACGCTCGTTTATTATTCTGCGTAGGTTTTTGTAAGAATGTAAATGTTTCTACAGTAAAAATATCAGGGCTTGTATTAACAGTATTTTGTATGACTATAATAACCGCGAATACTGTGCTGTTCTTGAGAAATCTTGCATTGATACATTAATTTTTAAAAAATGTATATTACACATGAAACTTTATAGTATTAGAATCTTAAAAAAGGCCTATATGGAAGTAGAATGTAATCCTATGTGATTATGGAATGTACAAACAGTTTGAAGTATTATGGTTTGTACACATTTTTATGAGTTTTTCCTGGGTTTTTATTTTGATGTTGGTCCGCTGGGCTACAGTGACTCAGACGGCCGTAGGCACGTGACCGCCTCCTTTACCATGGACGCTCCATCAGCCAGGCTTCACGTCTCTGGGGACGTGAATGCCCTGCCCCGTGCCTATGGAGCTTCACCACCAGCCTCAAGGTAGCAATTTCCAGCTACGATTTTGAATGCCTGGCCAGCAATCATCTTCGTAGTAAGTGTTAATTTAATGGGAATTGCAGTGCAACTTGTGGTAATGTTTGTGACGTGCGGGCTTAACGCACCGCTACATAAACACGTGACAAAGTGGTGAACACGAGAACTGATCCATGCTAAATTCAGGCAAACTGATATCATTTGTAGACTCTACAGATTTTCTAGAGACCTACAGGCATCATGAGAATAAACATTCTTCTTTTTAATTTTTCTATGAGTGAGTGATGTTTTTGATTAGGGCAGTAGGGCGTTATGCCAAAGCCCACCAAAATTGTCATCGTATTATTTTGTTACGTATTACAAAATAATACTTAAGTAGACTTTCAGTCACATTTACAATGTCTACAATTTAATTACTTTTTCAAATATTGCTTTTATATTATTCGTTATTGTTTTCCTGTGTATTGTTGCGTTTTTAAGTGTAATTCTGAACACGCCCTATACAGACTGGCAGTTATTAACTAAGGGCAGACGAAAAATTAATAATTGTTTTTGTAATTTTGGAGGATATTCTGTAATGAGTTTTACTTTAGTTTAGCTTGTAAGAGCTTAACCACCAAGTCTGGCGGGAACGGGGGCTACCGTGTCCTCCCTCCAGACGCCATGTCAGTCTTCGCCTGATCACCGGAGCGTTAAGTCGGGCGTGGAGGACGTTCCCGTCTCCCTGAGGCCCAATCTATTAGGATCAAGTCATTTTAGTTTTCAATAGTTTATCAGTAACGTACCGGAACCTTTTCTTTTTTCTGCATGGCCTCAGGGATTGACACACGGTCGGGGAGAGCTCTTTCAGCACCCGTTTAAGGATTTCACGTATTTTTCCATTGTTGGCCTCGCGCCACTTTCACCGCTTACGAGTGCTACGGGCGAGAACAGTAGCGTGGTACATGGTGGTCAATTCTAGGACGAGTGACCACAATAAACCGTACCTTAAGAGTCATCTGTATCTCCAACATTCATTTCAGTAGTGGTAGTGGATGTCTCTCAACAGCACACGCAGAGGACGCTGCAGCAGCTTCGAGGGACGACGCTACTCTCTACACACGCCGTCGGAGTCAGGACAGGAAGGCCCATGGTCGCCGACCCACTCCCCACACCAACAGTTAAAAGCCAGGCAACTTTATACTGTGACATCCCACCTGACACGACCCAGAGGCGTCAAATTCAAACTGCTTTTACTGAAAATAAATAATGAAACTGTCTTAACTCTTTAATGTACTGTATATAATTTTTTTTCATGCAAAAGTAATAGAGATACATTAAGAATTACCTACCACTGTCTCAGTGTATTGTTTTACAACACTACAGTATGATAACGATGTGGATAATCCGGTATCCAATTCCACTAATGTATCCTGTGAAAATGTGCTCCTTGAAATTATTCAACAACTTAAACAGGAAAAAGATTCGTTAGTTGAAGTAATTAAGATTCTTCAGGAGGAAATTGGATTGCTTCGTAAAGACTTTCATGCACAAACAGAATCAAGAGCAGTATTGGCATCGGTGGAAGAAGGAACACAAACGCAAATGCAACATCAGACAGTGAATACCAGATGTGAAATTCTTGAACATGTTCAGCCAAAAACAACAAAAACCACAGGTTTTCTGAATCGATCTCCAAAACAACAGGGACACTAGCGAAAATACAAGGTAAGGCTGGAAAAACTGTATTGATAATCGGAGATAGTCATAGCAAAGGTCTTGCTGAAGAAGTATTGTGCCAGAATCCAGGGTTAGTAATTACAGGATTCACTAAACCAGGTGCTCCATTGCAAGAAGTGTTACGACCAATTAAACAGAAATCTGTTTTTGTGGCAAAGAGTGATTGTGTAGTAGTGATGGGTGGTGCAAATGATTTAGCAAGAGGCCAAGGGGAAATTGCAGTTTCATGTCTTGAAGAGAATTTATCTAGATTGGATCACAAGAAAGTTATTGTTACAAGCATTCCTCACCGACATGATTTAATGCAAACATCATGTGTTAATATTGCTATCAGTGACACAAATAGAAAGTTTGAGAAATTATGTACAAAGTACAAAAATGTAAGGTATGTTGATATTAGTTTT
>PNEQ01035921.1:0-59503 GCA_003012365.1 Medauroidea extradentata | reverse complement strand
GCCGCAGACTGCTAGAATGCTTGGCGCCATGCCGCTAGCTGTCTGCTCCGTACACTAGCTACAAGTAGTTTAAACACTGTACACGTGTGTTGCCGCAGACTGCTAGAATGCTTGGCGCCATGCCGCTAGCTGTCTGCTCCGTACACTAGCTACAAGTAGTTTAAACACTGTACACGTGTGTTGCCGCAGACTGCTAGAAAGCTTGGCGCCATGCCGCTAGCTGTCTGCTCCGTACACTAGCTACAAGTAGTTTAAACACTGTACACGTGTGTTGCCGCAGACTGCTGAAAATCTTGGCGCCTTGCCGGTTGCTCTTTGTTCAGTACACTAGCTACAAGTAGTTTAAACACAGTACACATGTGTTGCCGCAGACTGCTAGAAAGCTTTGCGCCATGCCGCTAGCTGTCTGCTCCGTACACTAGCTACAGGTAGTTTACACCCAGTACAAATGTGTTGCCGCAGACTACTAGAAAGCTTGGCGCCATGCCGCTAGCTGTCTGCTCCGTACACTAGCTACAAGTAGTTTACATCCAGTACAAATGTGTTGCCGCAGACTCCTAGAAAGCTTGGCGCCATGCCGCTAGCTGTCTGCTCCGTACAATAGCTACAAGTAGTTTAAACACTGTACACGTGTGTTGCCGCAGACTGCTGAAAATCTTGGCGCCTTTCCGGTTGCTCTTTGTTCAGTACACTAGCTACAAGTAGTTTAAACACAGTACACATGTGTTGCCGCAGACTGCTAGAAAGCTTGGCGCTATTCACAGAGTTTGCAGCAGTCCAACCTATCGATATCGACATGCGAATCGGAAAGTCCTTTGTTTGAAACTACTGCCGTCAAAAATTAGGAAATTTTAAATATGATTACTAAGGGTAATATACACAGTCTACATGACATTTAAAATCTTCATTTTAGAATAAATAGTTGTTTTGAACAGTTTACACACATTTATATTAAATTCAACTTTTTGGTGTTTTTGGTTCTCAGGTGGTTTTGGAAGAACCGTTGGGACTGCAGGTGCTCAACGAAAATATAATTAAATTTCCTTCGAAATCGTGTTTTATGATATTTGTTCTGAAATTAATACTTTTGTCGTTACTTTACAAAATGTGTAACCATAATGAATATTAGGGTAAAGGCGGGTAAGATTATGCACTTAAACGTTTTGTAGATATATGTAACAGTCTTCTAAAATTTTACAATATGTACACATTGTGAACGATTCTCTGCACATTCAAGAACACTTTAACACTAGGCAGTAATCCAATGGAAAGGTCCAAATTTGTATGTACCAATTTTAAGAAAACACTGTAAATGCGTACTCTTAGACTCATGATCGGGTAAGAGTACGCACTAACAGTAGTCACAAACGAACATACTTGTTCCTTCATAACTTGTGCAATCATCGTGCCGCCACTCCGAGCAGGCGTTACACTGAATCCAGTCTTTGGCAAATGGTTCTTCATACATCTCATCACAACCGGGACAATTTATTGGCAGTTGAGACGAAAGGGCTTTTTTAGAAGCAGGAAGAACTTGAGATGAGTGTCTTTTTCTTGAAATGGAACGAAAAGACGTTGATGGTCCAAAAATATCATTATGTTTCTTTGATCCTTTCTTCTTCTCCAGTCTATCTATTTTAGTCTTTTCTTCGTTTTGAAAATAAGAATATTGGTTAAACGGAAAAAGAAATCCAATTCAGCTTTGTACGTTGCACCAATTTTGATAAAAATAAAATACCTCAGATATGTCATATGCTTTTTAAATATATAAACACTGGATGAACGGAACATAGAAAAGACAAATCTACTTACCAATCATTATAAAAATATGAACATAGGATGAACGAAACAGTCAAAAATAAAGTCAACTTTGTATGTAGAAGAGCTTACATGTACATCAAGTTTGATAAAATTAGGAATAATAGTACCGTAGATACAGCCTACTATGCTAAAATATATATAACTGCCACCATTATAAAAACATGAACATAGTATTCTGTTTTCTGTAACTTTTCAACAAGTGTATTTTATAAGGAGAAGAAGATAGACTTTCATACTTTTTTGAAGTGGTTTTGCGTATTTTTACGGCTGTACTTTTAGGCAATGGATTAATTTGTTTTACAGTAATTTGTGTTGCAGTTGTAGGGGTGGACCTATTTGTTCCGGGATGGTCGGTCGTTGATGAGTTCGGAACTAGCAGCGTCACGGGAACATCATTATTAACCACCTGCTGGTTAATGTGTTCTTCATCGGAAACAGCTGTTGGAGTTGCCACTTGTAAAGGTTCAGTGGAAGCATTGTTTGATATCTCATGCTGAAAAGTCTGTTCGTCTATTTCTTTTCACGGACAATCAGTTGTGATAGCGCGAAATCTTCTTCGCAAAAGACCTCGGGGCTGTATGGATGGATTTCAGTTCAGCGGAAATCGTTTTCAGCTTTCTCAAGTGTAACTACTCTTGTGTATGCAGCCCTGAATAATCCAGCAACTTGCATTTGTGTTATAGATTTCCCAGGATTGTCTACCATAAACTTGTCAGCTTATGTACTGTCGGCAGTTTTCAGAGGCTCAAAGAATCCCTTGTCGAGTGGTTGCGACATGTGACTAGCTTGTGGCGGGAGGGAAAGGAGAGTGATGTGTTGATCTCTGCAGAAAAGAACAGCTTGAAGTGTGCAATGAGATGCGTGATTATCCAGAATCAACAGTACTGGGTCTTCTGCAGTAGGCTTGGAATGTTGCACAAAATGTTTTAGCCACTCCGTGAAGGATCAGTGTTCATGAATACTGATTCTGAGACCAACAGCAAAATCCTTGATGGTGCATTGTCAAAGAGTTCAGGCTTCATTCGTTTTCGGGAAAAGATAAAAGCTGAAGGTATTTAGACACCAGTAACACTCATGCAGCAGACCACTGTAACTGTTTGTCCCCGTTCGCCAGAGACAACTTTACACACAGTTTTCTTCCCTTTTGGAGACAAAACCTTTGGCAGCTTGTTTAGGACAGTAGACAATCCTGTTTCGTCTATATTAAATTTTCTGTGAGGCAGAAAAATTTTCATTACAGCATTTCATCAAATTGTCGAAAAACCTTTGACACTGTACCTTATTGAAACCAATAATTCTACTAATGCTACGCTTCTCAGGGGCACGAAGAGATAAACCATGTCTTTTGCAAAAGTCAGAAAGCCAATCCTTACCTGCTAATTTTTTGTCGTGGTTAAATCTGTGTTCGACACAATTTAAATCAGCAAATTCGTAGGCCACCATCATTAGCTGTTTCTTTGTTAACTAAAAAAATCGTTCGTCCAAATCTCTGCAATGATTTGCAAGTTCAGTTTCCATTTGATCTGTAAATATCCGATTAAATCTGCCAAGAAATTTTGGAACTGTACCCTGTAAGGAAAAAAGTAGCACATTGGTGCCAACTTACAAAATACTTTGAAGATGGGCAATAGATAGGGACACCTGTTTTTTTTTGCTAAAATATGTATGCTTCACTTTGTTTCAGTGCCAAATGTGCACATCTGCAGCTCTGCTTTATGGTTATTGGTGGCACGTCTTTTTATAGCGACGTTTCTCATTTAACTGTGCCAATCAGATGTTAACACCACACGTCTGTGATTTGCGGATGGAATCCCAAATTCGCAAGAGCTGTAACCACCCAATCAGTAACGTGAACACAGTCAAAAGTGTTTCGCAACACAACAAGTCGCGAAAATGTTTTGCGAAATGCAGGTGTCTGTAGCTATAGGTAGAGACATGCAAAATTCGCGTTATTTTCTGACAGTTGGCTAGAATCCAAGTGACTATAGGCTTGTTCGACGTCTCCCGCTGGCCGATATTGCCGTGACTTGCCGCGGATAATGCTTACACTGTAGAGTGGCCAATCTGTGTAAAAACGTAACACATGTAAATGACAACACATAAAAGTTTGTTACCAATTGAATTGCAGATTATGTTATGTTATGTATAGGAAAGTGAAGTTCAGTCTGCTACCAAATGATAACGCGAATTTTGCATGTCTCTAGCTATAGGGAATCCTAGTAATTCACGTTGCTTGAAGTTGGAAGGTTATGTACACAGGTATAAATATTACATGAAGAACTAATCAAATGGAATATAAAGGTAAAGAAATGCAAATAGGCCTATTATCTACATGAGAGTGTTCGAGAAACTCTTTTTTAAATGACTGAATGGCTTATCATCCTCTGCTTTCTAAAATTGCTGTTGAGTTTGTAGGCCTACATCATTTTATACAAATTAAGGAAATGTTTACAGAAAAAAGGTTTCGTGTTGGCTACAAAATATTTCGTTAATACTCTGACAGTGACCAACAAATATTTTGTAATCTCCTCCAAACTGCTTGTTAGTAATCACATACTACATTTACCCATTACATACTGTTACCCGATTTAACAATGAAACCGAATAAGATATCAGCTACTTGGACGAATACTTACCGCTTAAAGTATTTTCATCAATGTGCACTCATTCCTTCCCAATGATATTGCAACCTGCCTCTTACTTTCACCATTTTCTATTCCATAGCTTCCTCTAAGATTTCGTGAGTAAACACCATCTTCCGTTCAGATTTTCTTTTGTATTTATCAATATGTATCTGTGTCTTGAAGCTCCTGCAAGTAAAATTCGGCTAATTTAGTGTATTAGTGAAAGTAATACACAAGGATATTGTGCGAATTAGAGTACGCACAATGTGCGGATTAGAGTACGCGCGTACTCTTAGCCTCAACTGCTGTGCGTACTCTCAACCACATTTTACTTAGTTTCAAGTAACCGTCGGTAGATAGCACCACGTGCCTAACATTTGGCTCGTACCTAGCGCGTCGTAATGCACACACTTCAAGCTTTCGTTTCATGTATAATAACATTATATTCTTCATTGCTAGCTTATACTTATGCTTATTTTGTGATGTCAAAAAATTATAACATGTAGGAAAGAAACATGCTTTTACCTGCAACGTCCAAAAGAATATGCAATTAGCTTGTACACAAACTTGAAGATCACAGACAAGTGATGCACAATATGGTTCATGCTGCCGCTTCACGATCACTATTGCCAGCTTCTGAAATGTGACACTTCGTAATCTTATCCGATGGGTACTCTTACCCGCCTTTACATTCACTTTATTGAGAAAATTTTCCCGTTTATAAAGTACTGTATCTTGGAAACCAATGGTCGTACAGAGGTCGCTTAGTACTAAAACTGTAGCTACTTGTCTCTTGTTTGAGAAATGAGACATATTTTCTGTCAGACGCATATTTTGGGAGATATTTACCAAAAACATAAGAAAGTGCGAAATTTTCGTTGTTTTTATTACTATGCCAGAAGCACAGGTCTTTCGAAGCTGAAAACTTGCTTTCGTACTATTGGTATAAGTCTCAACAACAAACTAAAAAATTATAACTACATGACCTTTGCATGCATGGATGTTTATCTTGACTGGACTGTTAAGTGGTGATCCTAGAATTGAATTTGTATATAGTATCAAATAAAGGCCAACATAGGCTACTCATTTTGGTTTTCATGATTCTGGAAAGAAGTGTAGATATTTGGGTCAGCACTTAACATCTAAGTGAGGGGTAACATGATGTGAGTATGGGGCAGCACCGTAATGAAAGGGCGGGGGAAACGGGAGATCTCCGAGAAAACCCGCCGACCAGCGGCATCGTCCGGCACAATTCCCACATGCGAAAATCCGGAACTGACCCTGCCGGGAATCGAACCCTTTTCGCCTTGATGGGAGGCGAGTGCTGTAACCACTACGCCGACCACGGTCCCTATTCCGAGTAGAATTATTACAGTTAAACAGTCTAACAAGTATCTTTCAGCCACTTTGAGCGGCCAAAATTCATGTTTATAACAAGCATTCTTAATTTTTTAAAATCCCACAAGCATAGTTTGAAGTGTGCAATGCACATCAAAGGTGCACCTGCCACGCGCTTCAATGCGCTGAGATGTACAGGGAATGTCGATTATTAACTATACTATTCCACATGTGTAAATTGTGGCAACGTCCAAAAACACACTTTAGACAAGGTCAGAATGTCGTTGTTAAGACAACGCTCATTACAAACATTGCTTCTAAGTCCTCCGACATATCTAAAAACGGCCTTTTCAGACTGTCGAAGTTCTAAATGTAGGCCTACTGACGTGATGTATGCGAAACTCAGATTGAAAAGTGCGCTACCCTTGACTACAATAAACTTATAAGGTTATCGCTCCCATAGTAAAAACGTGCGAATCTTGCACGCTAATTTAGCCCTTGATTGGTTGTTGCGACGAGGCATTTGTAGTACGCTTCACGATCTTCCTTATAGCCCCGTCACTTTTGAGCCTCTAACATGCAAGTAGGAGACGCCCTTTAGAACTCAGCCTACCTAACGATATTAGTTTTAACAATAACGCTGTCAAAGCAAAATTATACAACATGTCATGTTTAAAGAATTCTACTACGATGAGAAAGTTTACCAATTTATATATCTATTACTGAACATTGAAATCTAAAAACATATTTACATTTACAAAAAAATATGAGTGAATAATCTATTTCAAACAACCCTTTGATGTTAAAATAGGCCTATTGCCGAACCTCTGCACGACGTTAGTTGTGATCGGTGAAACTTAGTCAGTTGAAAACTTGAGTTCTGCATCATTAAAAAGTAATCTTGCTTAAGTGTTCGAACAATGAAATTAAAACTTATTGCTGAACATGTGATATGGTGACAACTTATAGTATAAAGTTTTAATTTAACTGTGCGCATAATATCTGAAGAAGTTGGGACCTCGAAGATAAAAGATGATTTAAATTAGTTTGCTACACTGAAAAAGCTATGTTGTCACTTGAAAATATTTCCTCATTATGGACTTCACCAAACTGTTTGTGCTGACTACAAAACAATTTTGTGCCTCCCGTAAAGTTTTGCATTGGTAGTATTTTTGTTGTGTAGATGTGAACTGAGTCATACAGATGGTTGCTTTCAGTAGCAATCACAAGCGTGGCATGTTAGTCATGCCCCTATGAATGTCTTCCTTTGCTTTGCGACCCAGGCAGCGCAAACTAACATATACAAACTTACGAAAGCGTGATATTATGTTCGCCGCCTGCCTGAATAAGTTTTCCGCTTTAAAGACTCGGAAGCGAAGAAGCGTTAAGACCTAGATCTTTCATTTATTTCAAACAATTACAAATAATTCAAATACTTTTTAACCAAATGCTTTGAAAAAAAATTGAGGCTATGTACAGTCATACAATACACAATTCTGCAAGAGCGGTTTTTAAAAATAAAGTACCGTTTGCTAGAAAAAATTATTTTGCTTGATTTTGGCTCATTTAGACAACAAATATGTGGTATTTCAGGGGCAAAAATCTAAAAATCCGTTTGCTGTATTTCAACAGAAAAATTCAGATACAAATGATTATATATAATTGTTAAATCTGCTGAATGAATTTCTGATACATGTATTCATTTGCGTTTTCGAACCCACTGAAAAACTAAAGAGGGAGGCCTCAAGAGCCACTCTTCATGCGTGCACAATTGTCCCACGGCCTTTATGCACAACACGCTTAAATGGCCCGCAGTGTTTCCGTCGGATCGCACGATCTATGGAGTTGTAAGTGGGCGACCTAATAATTTTATTGCTGGAAAGTCTGTACTAAAGTATAGTATAGGTACCTTAAATATACTGTTAAAGAAAATTCCGTGAAATTACGGAAAAGTATAGGCATAAAATTATCCAGAAATCTTCGTAAAATATCGGACACTCAGTTTTGCTTAAAACGAAATCCTCCATAAAATTACGGATAACCCGTTTTCCTCACAAAAGAGGAATTTATTTAAATTACTGGTTCTATACTTTCCAGGAATACGAAATACTCTCATTTGCTATGTTTTCTCGAGATATTGACCTACAATTTAGCAATCTGAATAATTCTTGAATTTGCCTGGATTCGAACCCACAACCTTATAAATTCTATGCAGACACTCTAACTATTAAACCTCATTGACGAGACAGTCAGTAAGTGAGTTCTGTACAGTTGTAAGAGACCAACTTTTGGTTTTGACATCCTAATTATACAGAACATCAATTATATCATTAAGAGGAAACGATACTACTCTATAGAAATAAATAACTTTAAAGGTGTATATCCGCTGGCACGAAACGCAAAGAAGAGGTGCGATTTATTTCAGCTGTGATAAGTTCCACGTAGTGTCATGTATGGCCGCCCACTGCAGGATAGGTGAAGCGAGGAGAATAGAGTAGGCGTGTGGCCTCCTAGGAACACTTCAGTCATTTACTGGGTTGTTCGGCCCTTTGTTCATGCGCGATACGAGTCCAAGGCTTATCTCTTCTCTTGTTTTTATTTTAATTTTTGTACCAGTTATTTGTTCTTGTTTTTCTGCATAATGGCTCATTAAAGCCAAAATGTGCGTGTTTCTGTTTTATGGACGATACTAAAACCAACTCACTTACCAAACTGGAAAAAAAAAAAAAAAAAAACACACAAAATAAAATATTTTTGTATTTAAAATTTAATTTTAAATTTCAACATATTCATTTAAATACAAAATATTTTTACAATTTGTTTTTATGAACGTGACATTGTAGCCTGCAATGTCTTTATCCACTGTGAATTTTTTTCAGTTTGGTATGTCATTTGGCATAAGTGCAACCATTAAAACAGAAGACTGCAAATTTTGACATTAACGAGCTATTACGCGAACACTATCAAAGATAAAAAAAGTTTTATAAGAGCCAAATTTAGTTACATTTTAGGTGTAAATTAATAAAAAAAATATTTGGAACATATTAAAAATAAAATCGTGGGGATGAAAATTGCTATACTATACCACGCACTTAACTCTAGGCGTCATAGTAGGGCCTAAGCATTAATACCAAGATTTTTTAAAAAAGAAATACAGTAAAATATACTTTACAATTGTAGAAATGTATGGAAAGTTACGATAAAACATCCGTAAACTGCTAATACGGACAAACTTCCATAAACAAATAATTACGGATACTACTTCCATATAATTACAGTACTTTTCTGTAAATATTTCCGTGATTTACATAAATTTTTAACAGTGCAGTTCTGTATCTATCTGAGCAAAATATTTTGTGATATAGCTGTGTGAAAGGCCTTTTTTTAAAGCCATTTTTGAGTTAGGAGGAGGGGGTGTTTAGAAATAGTATTTCCAGGGCGCGTAATTGTTTTAAAGTACCTTGTAATTCTTGCCTGAAGAGAATTTACTTTTCGTAGGTGGATACATTGTACACATGTATAATAGTTCTGTAAACAAATGTTTATTTCCAGCTTACTGTAGCGCATTTCAACAGCTAGGCAGGCGGACACAAACCTTGAAAACGAAAATATATTTTGTCCCAGTACGCCGCAAGTTACGTGGTTTTTCCCCGCCAACAGATGTTGAATGCATTTTCAGATGAAAAAGAATGTAGGGGTCGTGTAAGTCGGGATGTGCCAGGAAAGTAGATGTTTGTATTTCTTTGCTGGGAGAATCGGGCGAATGTTCATCATGCCAAAGAAAAGGAGGAAGGGAGGATGTGTCCTTTGAGGAAGAGACGTTGGCAAGCCTCACAAGCTGCTGGGAATCACGTGTCTATGTTAGCGAGGAGAATCACAAGAGTGAAAGGTACTTTATAATTCCTGCTGTGCAAGTGTCGACTTAGAAGTAAAGGTTGGTAAGTCCAATTTATAGGATAAAGTAAGTGTACCGATAAAATTTTACTGACCTATAATAATGTCATACTTGTCTTACAAGTTACACGGTTTTATTCGAGGATTTAACGTTTTCCTGTTAATTATTTTTTGGATAAAACGTCGGCTGAGATGTCAACTTATTTTCACTGACAGTGGATTTGACAACTTTTTTCACTAAGCCGTGGATCAGATGATGTAGTAAGATGGGAAGGATTTGAAAGGAATGGGTTCAGATCAACTAACAACAGTATCAGGCTGTTCCAACTGCAACTTTCAGGTAGTCCTGGCACAACATTGTTCGCCTACTGTTAGCATGTCGTGTGTTTGTGAATACACGTGAACTGAATGAATAATATTTTTGGTTAGTGACAACCAAATCTTGATAACAGAAACAAATATTCTGTAATATAGAACAATCCTATCTAATGAATGTTAAAAAACAAAGTACAATTATTTTTGTAATGTTGGTCTCTTGTAATGACCTTATTTTCTGTAGGACAAAACAGTTTGCAGTAGGAGTTAGACAGATAGTTGACAGTAAAATCACATAGGAATGTTGCAATAACACTTGACGTTATAGTAAATCGTTACATAAACGTTTTGTATATAAATTATTTCAAAAGTTAACAGAACAAGTGTGATCATCAGTAATCGCCAAATAATCGTAGGCTTACTAACAGTAGCATAAATAAGCTGTGATGCAGAGATAACGTACACGTATGGCAATCATATCATTATTGCATAAATTACTTCACTCAACTGCAGTTATTTATCTAGTCGTTTACAATAAGAAAATTCTGTTCTGTTGAGACCGAGAGAGATAGCGCAATGATATGATACTGAACTCGCATACGGGAGGATCCGTGTTCGATTCTCGTATAAGCCACTCTGATTACTTTTTCCCATTGTTTTCCGGAATCAGTCCTGATGAATGGCCGGATAATTTATAACTAAATGCCATGTCGGATGTTCCCTCGTTTTTTCTCTTCATAAACTATTGGTTTCGTCGTTAAACACTTCGCTGCCGACGAGGCGTTAATTAAGACCAACAACCTGTCTGTTCAGTTGGAAGTACTGACTTCAATAATATGTGATAGAACTGTGTTTTATATAATGTTCTGTTGGTATTATATATTGAACTATAGTTGATGGTCTCACACTGAAAGTACCCAGGTGCCAGGTTATCGTGTTCCCTAGAAGCAGACTTTCTACTGCACGCTCCTAGGCATATGCTCGACATGAAGGATCACATGATATGAGGGTCTACAATAGAGAAGCACCGGAAAAGGAGGGGCGGGGGAGACGGGATATCCCCAAGAAAACACACCGACAATTGTCATTGTCCGGCATAATTCCTTCATGCATAAATCCGCGGACCGACCTGGCCGAGAATGGTAAGATGCTTATCGTCTAGCCACTGCGCCACCGCTGCCCTTTGATAGTATTTACAAACCTTAACATTCTTACATAGTTACACATATAGTCTGTCTCATGTAAGTATTCCATACTTTGACAGTTCAGTTCTGAGAAGTGTGTCTGTACATAGGTTTGCAGAGACCGTGCTTTACCAGGAAGCCAGGTAGGTTTAAAGCTCCAAACAATATAACTGTTGGACACATTTCTCAGAAGAGAAATGTCAAAATACGGAAGAATTACATGATTCAGACAATACAAACATATGGTTCATACAAGCACTTTTCTGCTTCAGTGTCTAAATGTGGGAAATTTGAAAGTGTGACTAGAAAGTGTAAAGAAAACTGGCCGAAACATTAATGTTGTCTGGATGGGTGTAGTTGAATGTGCGCCGAAGCCAGTACTTCCTGTTAGGTCTACAGCAAATATTATGTTTTCTCAATGGCGTGTATATAAACCGACAGTTGCTCAAGTATTTTCCAACGACGAGTGTGTTTATCGTTGTGAAGCATTGCATATTTGATTGTCAGGGTATTCAATGATACCAATATAACTCAGTTTTACTTGCACTTGTTCATGTAATTTGTTTTTGTGTAGTTTAGAAAAGGAATTTTATATGTCCCTAACAAATACTTGTAAGTTTAACTTTCTTAAGATGGCCGCCTGCGGTTGAGGCCGAGAGCTGCGGAAACTGTAAGGACGACACAGTACGGGCATCATTCCTCACACTAGACTCTAGGTGCAGCGCAAGTCACTGGAATGACGCGCAGTCTTCTCTCCGTCAACCAAACTCTATGAGACATTCAGTCGACAACAATCATTTTACGATGTACTATTAAAGATAAATGTGAATTTCACACGCCTATACTATTTAAAATAACCCTCCCCCCACAACAACCATACGTATAAACGACCACAACATCACCTACCTATTTTCGCTATTTTTGGCAGCTCGAAGAAATGTTTAGGAATACATTAAGAACTCGAAATTTATATACACGTGTGAACTGTTTATTTTCTTTGCTATTCCTAAGCAGACATAGCTGACGCACTCTGAGCAGTTTTCAAATAATATTGCAACGACCGAAGCTGTGCAAACCGCTCGAATTCCTGGGGGCCGATTAAATATCGCCTGTTATGGGTGCAACACAAAATTTGCACCTGCGTTGCGTCTGATTGCGCTGCGTTGGAATTACATACTCACGTAATGCCATAGAAGAAGCGTTAAACTTGCTCTGCACTTGCGTTGTGCTGCGTCGGTGCAAATAGCAGGTGGCGATATTTAGGTGACCATATTAAATGTTCATAGCATGTGATGCATATGTATGCGGAGTTGAAACATTGCAATGTCTTAATTATTTTATTTATGATTATTTTTTAACATTACAGGGGAGGGTCCGGCCCGCTTTCTCAATCCACTCCTGGAGACACACACTAGCCTGAATGTGTGTTGTTATGCTAGTATCTACAACCACCACGCAGCGTACGTACATACGTGTAGAATACAAACACTGTGGTTGCATGCAAGCATTTACAGCCTGCTGGCTGTGAGTCCAGCTTAAAAGTTGCCGTAAGAACGTAACACAACAATTATTTCTAATAATGTTTTTCAAACACTTTCTCATTTTGTTGTAAATTGTTTCATATGTTGCGCCAGTGGCGCAGCCAGGATTTGTGTAAGGGGGTGGGGAAATTAATCTGAGAATATATAAAGAATCGGTGTTTCCGGGCGTCCTTCCCCGGGAAATTTTCAATTTCAAGGTCCAAAATAGTGCTATGTTAGCAGTTGTACGTAGAGAAATTTTAAATATTTTACTTGTCAAATATGTCTTAATAATTTCCTTCGTTTTTTTTTCTTTAATTTTTTGTGTCTGATTTGTGGGGCGGTGGGGGGTTGCGGGTTAGATGCCCCCACCCCCTGGCTAAGCCCCTGTTTGCAAACAATTAACGATTTGCTGCTGGCATTTTACACTACCAAAAACCACTTTAGAGTATTTATATGATTTTGGTGTTCTAGATCCAATCCCGAAAACCTTACGTACGTGTGCGCGTACGTATGTACGTTAAGTGCGGCTGAGAATCCTGCTGTATCGCGGCTGCTCCACGGCACTGGGTCCAGCCCAGCAGCAGAAGAAGAATAAGAAGAATGGAACACGCCATAGTAGGGGCGGTGATGCGGAGAAAATGGCGGCGGAGTAACACGTGCCTGGCTCCCTCGAGTACAACTTGCCAACTTGGCCGGCGAGCGAACCTGAAAACTTTTGCGTGTTGCGACGCACATTAGCTTTAAGAGCTGCGAGAGAAAAAAAAAAGAAGAAAAAAGAAAAATACAGTTTCGAAGCAAGAGGAAATCGATAGCATGCCCTCGCATTTGGGGAAATGGCGAGACGAACGAAGGCGAACTAGTCTTGAATTGCTGGTTTCGCAGTTAATTGAACACTTTATATTTAATTTTTGTATGGTTTTAATTACTTCTGTAGCTACGTGTGTCGGTGCGACTAAGGCATCCAAAACCACTGAAACAGCTTACTGGAAAACGTATACACAGGACTGGACATCTCACTGACAAGGAAAGAAGTTACAGGCATTACTAATTAGCCTATTTTCCTCGAAGTGAGCATCCAGTACCCAAAAAAAAAATGACAAATCGGTCGTGTAGATCTGAAATATTTGTTAATGACATGTCATGTCAGAAGACGCAAACGAACAAGGATTAAGACTAGTTAAATAAATGTTTTGATGTTAAAGTATCTAAAATGCAATTTTGATTCAATAGGTCCAGTAATTCTCTTTACTTGCATTAAAAGTATGCATTCATGACGTGATGTTTTCGAGATTAATGAACGTAAATAAAAAGACAGCAGGAACAAATAACGTTCAAATCATTTTACCTTGATTAGCGCAAATTGTGTACCGAATTTAATGAAATTGAGTAAAATGTAAAATATAAAAAAATTCTTAGTGCCATGGTTTTCAAAAACTGTTATGGAATTAGTAAAATACGAGTGACTCTGCGAAGTACTGCATGTGTATAAAGTTAGTTAAATTTCGTAAAGTATTATCATTAGATAATTAATGTGATCAAGAAATGTCCAGCGACCACCATTTAGATAGTATGTGCACAACATTAATGAAATTAATAAACTTAAGTCACTTTACTGATTTCTATGCATGAAACGAGCTACAAAAAATTTATTCTTGAAATTGTACACTTCCGATATTTCGTGTGGTTAAAAAACCTTCAAAATGTCCACTTTGCAGAAATATGAAGACGGAATGAACGAAATGCAATGAAGTCAAGCCACTTCAATAATTAATAAATACGTGTGTACCGAGTTCGATGAAATTCTGATGTGACGTTTTTAAGATGTCTCCTGTATTCAAAAAAGTTCAAACGGACACCTTTGTGAAAATATGAGTAAAGCTTGAACAAAATAGTTAAGTCGCCTAATGGTTTCAGCCATTTTGAATTGATGTTGAACTGTTTTTTTAATTGCATTTTTAAATAAATGGCGTTATATAGTGAATTGTGTGTTCTTTTCGTTGATATACAAATATAATAAATGACAAATATTTTCGTCAGATGAGAAATAACAGCAACAATTGCATCATATTTCGACAGCAAGTAAGAAGGTGTAACACGTAACAGTTTGGTGCAGGGAACATGTAGTTCTTGAGACAAGTTCACGGAGACACTGAATACACGGATACAGACTTATTTACAGATGTCGTCGTCTGCATTGTGACACGTAACACGCGTGATATATGTGAACGTGTGAGGCAGAATCTAGTATGTCGTATGTGAATATTACCTCGAGGTTCTTGGCCTTCACTTAGAAACTGTTGTGAGGCATTCCAGTAGAATGGTACTGCACACTTCATGTTGTCAGTAGTGTACAAACTCATTGGCAATAACACACGTAACCAATACGGACCATATTTTCACTTTGGACACGTTTACGATATTTCCTCCATTCGCTGGCTTCGTAGACAACAACTTACAATTCAAATCTCAAAACGTACTGTGGTGCGGCCATTTTCACAATTTAATGTTTGCAGTTCCGTACTGAAACATTTTCTGTATTGCTACAAACCATATGGAGATGGATGTTCTGGAGACAGAGTAAAGTCCGGTACACACTATCCTTAATTCTTTACTCAATTCCTTACTTAATTCTGTTCACAAACTTCAACTGGAATTTAATTGTTTTATTCCTTAAGAGGGCGTGGAACATAATTCAACGGTAAAAGCATAAGTCTATAACTGTAGGTTTCTTGAAGCCAATTTACGAAAATTAAACAATAGCAATCCTAGACAATTGTTTCCAGTGTTACGAACTTCTGAGGCACAATCTCTGACGCAGAAACCTCTTGCATTTAACTGCGGCGCAAGAGATCACGCGTAACGAATGAGTAATTCTGGAAAAATATTTACTCATAAAGTTGGCAAATACCATTATCTAGGATTGTCATTGAGTATTTTATCCATATTGGCTTCGAAAAAGCGTATAAATTAATTGATGTTTTCAGCGCTTATTTGTCTACCAAGTATAACTCTAGGATTCCTGAAAACCACTTCACTTACTAGACACGCGCATGATTACCAAATAAGTGAACATATCTTGTATAATTTATGTTTTGAAAAATCCAATAGTCGTGTGCTCAGTTAGGAAACAAGAATTTTATTTCTATGTAAAGCATATTGATAGATACCCAGAAAATTCACGACGTTAGATTCCAAAATCCTGCGCACGTGAATTACTTTCGCGATTGAATCACAGTTATCGAAACGCTTCTTTGAGAACTGTGAACCAATAGCAGAAATGTCTTCATGACTCCTGCACTGCCTTGTCACATTGTACAACTGTCCACTCACTGTCAATGTACAAGTAGCTGAAGACATAGAGTACACAGGACTGTGGAGTCTAGTCGGCTGGTTGTTCAACCCGCCATATTTCCAGGTCTCTACATATTGGCAACTATACTTGTGTAATTAGCATGCGCGGTGGCTGAAACTATGCATTGCTTGCGCAAGCGCGTGAACATACACTAAGATGAAAACTAGGACGGGGTCGTCAAATTAAGTACGGAATTGTGGATGAAACGAGCGCAGTAACCGGTCACACTGACAGTGCTACTTGTGCAGAATTAGGTGCGGAATTCAGTACTGTTTTATGAACAGTGTTCACCTGGCTTTAAATGCAACACAGCTTCGAAGTCCTCTCTGCCTCATGACTGGTGTAACTACGTTTACTCCCAGTGTGGCAAGCTGTAAAATAAAACACTGCTGGCAAACCTCTGTAACTGTAACTGGTCTTCAGACGATGCCGCTTCTACTGCTGACAACAGGCAAGCAAGGCTATCTGCCAGAGCAGCGCGCTGCTTCATCACAGGATATACAATTTTGTACAACCGGGAAGGACGAGAGATTGTATATTTTCAGAATTTTCGATATGAGCCCTTCTTCACCCGTCTTTAAAATAGCTATTTAGTATAGAGCTCCGCCGATATATAAGGACGATTTTCCCATAACCCGAGACTTGTTTAGTTGTTGCATCACGAGTTCAGCGAGTGCAGGAGGATGGACCAGTGAGTGAGCTAAGCGACGTCGGTGACGACGAGTGAGGGAGAGTGTGAGGTCAGGGTGACTAGCGACTGTCGCCTAGGAGGAGAAGATTCGGCGGAAGATCAGGGAAATATTACGAATGTGATAATGCAAGGAAAAATTCATGTGAGTGGATGAGAGAAGCTTGGCGTGAATTCCGAAACAGACAGAGAGAAATGTAAATGTGACTGTTGTATTGACGACAATTATTTTCGTAGTTGCAACTTCATTGTATAAATACATATTTGTACATATCAACAGGTAATTCTTATAGAAGTTAATAGTGAGTTGCTCGTAGAGTTTATTAAATAAGTAAATTACCAATATAATTTATTTCCAATTAAACTGTAGACTTCTTCCTCTTAATAAACCCACGATTGTAACACCGTTGCTATCATTATCACTAATTTGTTGGTGTTGAGAACTGTTATAAACGATCGGGATTTTTGCTAAATTCACAAAATATTTTTTTTTTTACGAATCCAAGTTTAGTTGCGAACACTAAAATAACATGTTCAAAATGTGAATGTCGTTTACACAACAAATAGGTTTTGTATAATATTTCTAAAGGACCCTGTTTACCAGGTTTTTAGCCACTGAGTTTAAATCGGAACCAGTTTTATACGAATCATAATTATCTATGGATAAATTAAAAAACGAACGTTTTCAACTGAAATGTGTTCTGCATGATATTTTTTTTAACGAAACTGCTATACGGAGAAAACTTGACAAATGTGACATTTAACGCTTAACAGAAGCCCTCGCCTGGCGCGTGACTGTGCTGTAACGTGTCACGAGTGTTATTTTTTACGCGAAACCGCTTAACTTACGCCTATCAAGTTTATCACCGAAAAGAATAAACACTTCAAACTACGTTTCTATAATTTTAAAAATTCAGCACGCTTGTTAGAAACATAATTTTTGGGCATCTCAAAATTGCTAAAAACGGCAGTTTTATACTGCTGTTACTCGGAAAACACCACGTGAATTCGTAATGTGCAGAACAATATGCGTACGTAAGCGTTTACTCAATAATGCCTAAAAATAAAATTCTGCTGTCACCGCTTAAAGTCCCGTAGGAAAAAGTCTAGAAGGAAAACCTTGTACGCCAGCTTGACGCGCTGAGAATAGAGGTGATATGTCTCTTGTCAAGCGTGGTACTCTGAGGACTCTTAAGCAATACACACATCTATAAATACCTTGAATGTAACGTTAAAACATTAATTTAAAAACGCTCTTTATCCTCGCATTACTTTTTAAGTGATTTTCCATCGAGTAATATTTTCCAGAAGTAGTTATCTTTCAAATTGACCCATAACACAAAAAAAAAAAAAATACTTGTTGGTCACCACAAAATATTTTGTTATTATAGACCATACCAAATTAGTTTATGGTGTCCGCAAAATTTTTTTGCTGTCCCCAATAAAGTTTTGCAGTTTTGTAACAACTACAAAATTATTTCGTGAGGTCTATTTCGCCAAAACATTTTGTAGCCACCACAAAACCGTTTTTTTTTTTCTGTGTAGCACCTTTCTCGATATCAGTGTGAATATTGTTTGTGTAAATTTAAAAGAAATCACTGACAACAGTTCATGTCAATTATGTGAGCAAAACATACTTCTGTATTTGCAACGAACATTTTACAACGTGAAATTACCATGCGTCTAATTCCAACGCAACACATTTACCAAAAAGATGCTCCACTACGGCACCATATTTGTTCATGTAATTGGTACAAATTGTTACTTAATGTTACACTTTCTGAGACAGTATTTATCACCTTCCAAAAATACGAACACGTAAATTGACATATTTAGTGTATATGCCCCATATAATATATTAGTTATATGGCAAAGTTAACAAACATATAGAACTCTATACAACGTGTTATTTATATGCTAGAATACTCATGTAGTCCTTCTTCCTTGTACTATGTCACTATATTTACTAATTTTTAATCTCCATGAAACTATCTATATTCTATGAGTACAGTAAATTGCCTATTTATCCTTTATTTTATCCAACTTACTGTGTCCTATAATTCAACTGCCAAGGTAATAACATTGCTGCTATAATCTGCTCGGTCTTACAAACACGTGTGTACTGTTCATGTGGTGTATGTTTTGAAAGTTCCAAGCCTTAATTCTTGAAAGGACCTATTTCAAATATATGACCTACATTGTGTTCATGTTGCATGAAATAAATCAATCATAATAAAAGTTATTGTCATTGCAAACCACTCTCCAAGATTTATAACTGATATGTGATGCTAACATATTACAAAATTAAGCTCTTTGTGAATCAGCACCGTCAATACTCAATATTTAACTTAATGAAGCGGTCTACCACAATTTTCTTCGCCATTTTTATTTCTTTTTTGTACCAGATATTTTTTTTTATTTTAGACATAAAATGTGACTAAATTTAGCTCTTATGAAAATTTTTTATCTTTCGTAGTTTTCGCGTAATGGCTTGTTAAAGTCATATTTTGCATGTTTCCGTTTTAACGATTACACTAAAACCAGCTAATACACCAAACTCAAAAAATTACAGTGGATAAAGACATTACAGGCTACAATGACATGCTCATAAAAATGAAGAATAAAAATTATTGAATTTTTTTACATTTTTATTTTCAGTTTCAGAATTTTTTAAAAATTCAAATAATGTTTATTCTTTATTTTTATGAGCATGAAATTGTAGCCTGTAATGTATTTATGCGCTGTGATTTTTTTAATTGTGTTATATCAGTTGGGTTTGGTGTAGTCCTTAAAACGGAAACATGCAAAATATGACTTTAAGAGGGCGTGGTACATAATTCAACGCTGAAAGCATTAGTCTATAACTGTAGGTTTCTTGAAGCCAATTTGCGAAAATTAAACAATAGCAATCCAAGACAACAGTTTTAGCCAACGTTTTAAACAAAATTGTTTCCAGTGTTACGAACTTCTGAGGCACAATCTCTGACGCCGGAACCTCGTGCATTTAACTCCGGCGCAAGAGATCACGCGTAACGAATTAGTAATTCTGGATAAATATTTACTCATAAAGTTGGCAAATACCATTATCTAGGATTGTCATTGAATATTTTATCCATATTGTCTTCGAAAAAAGCGTAGAAATCAATTTATGTTTTCAGCGTTTATTTATCTGTTGCGCACTCTTAACAAGTCATTACGCGAAAACTATGAGAGATAAAACAATTTCATAAGTGCCAAATTTAGTCACACTTTGTGTCTAAAATAAGAAAAAAAATATTTGGTACATACTAAAAATAAAAAATGGTGATGAAAATTGCTGTATACCGCGCCATTAAACGTTGCATTACGTAGTAATACAGATGATATCTTATTGATGTAATTTTCTGTCTACCAATGATATGTTGATGTAAACTCCACCTGGAGCTGGTATCAGATCATTGAGTAGTTTTAACCTTGTCTCACGTGAACGGCTAAGTTTTGTAAATAAGAACAAAATGTTTGTCGCAATACATGTGCTGAGACGGGACAAGTACTAGACATAAGACAGCCGCGACAACTCTTCAGTCGACAGTGACGCCAACACTTGGAGAACTAATCAAACACCAGCATGAAACAACAGACAGTGGAGTGTCGAAGCAGTGGGCGGTGACACAAGTTGAAACACTCGAGTGGCAAGCTGCATATGTAATTATATGCTAGGGCTGAAACTGAAGGACGACTCGCTATGTATGACAAGTTCTCGAGAGGAATACAGACACCTGTTGAGTATCTTGCGCTTAGAGGCCATGAGACAAGTGATGAGTATGCAATAGTCGGCCTTACAGCCCACACGCTTCCAGATTCCGGTCGCGCGCGCTCCTTGTAGTCCAATTACACTAAATAACTGAAGTCAAACGTGGCGTCATACATAACACAGGCGAACATTGGAAAAACTTTTAAATTAACTGTTCTTATTAAAATAGGTTTTGGTGGTCTGAACACTGATATGAATACAACAATGCAGTATCACCCACAATTTCTTCGCATTTCCAGAATCAGTTTTTAAGTAACACAATTTTTTCAACAATATTCATCCCGATTGAAAAATATTTAAAATGGTGACAGTGGGTCACGTTAAATGAACTTATTTTATTCTCATGGGTTTTAGCCTGCTGAATCTAAATATGACAATATAAACGCTATATTCCACACCATTTGATGTGTTTACGTTTTTAAATAATTTAGTATTTAAGAAATTTCCTTTTTAGTTAATTCAATGGTATTTTTTGCAAACGGCAAAATGGGTTCCGATGTCTAAAATTGATTTAAATACACGCAGCAGTAGTATAACTGGTCACATTGATGCAAAGTGTACAGCTGTTTGTTTGGTTACTGTCAACCTAACATCACTTTTATGTAACTCAGTGCATGTAATGTTTGTGATAGTTTTTGTTATGTTTGTGGAGAGTTTATAATTATAAAACACTAAAGGAACAATACAAACTTCCTTAAATCAGCATACTTATCACACTTTAGCATTATAATTGATCACCAAGCTAAGTCTTGAGCGCCGCTTAAGGTGTGCTATGTGTGTTCAAGATCAGAGATAATGTTCAAAAAGGCGAAAGAATATTTGCTGTTTCAGTGATATGGAGGGAGTCAAGGAACCATTGTAATGAATGTTTCTATTGTAGATTTGATGTTATTGGTTAAAACTCAAAAAGTAAGAACGTAATAAGGTACCCTAACCTTCCGTCTACCATCCCGCACAGTAGGTCACGGTCCAGATCTTCCTTTATCTAAACTACCAGAGGTTTTTGATTATGTTATTCTAAATATTTCTAGTGATGCCCAGTCTGGTACAGATGCACAAGCTGATGATGAGTTTGGCGCTACTACAGAGTATTACGAACCTAAATTGTTTACTCATACTGGGATAAATTATTTGGTTAGTGATTTGGGCTTAACGAAGGAGAAATCTGAATTTCTTGTCACCAAACTGAAAGAAAGTACTTGTAGGCAGTAGGGACAAACATTAATATGTATAGAAGATGACAGCAGGCTTTTTCTCAATTTTCCAATCATGTAAGTGATTTGGTATACTGCTCAGTTAAAGACGTTTCCATGTATGAAATCGGAATTGAGTATGAAAAGTAAGAGTGGAGGCTATTTGTAGATTTTCCTCAAATAAGTTAAACGGCCATTCAGGAACACAATGGGAGCACTTACGCATTATTGCCGCCTGTTCATTCGGTACATATGAAGGAAATCAATGAATACATTGGTATAGTTTTAAATTGAATAAAGTATAACTCTCATGGTTGGATGATATGTGACGACGTGGAAGTGTTATGCATGCTCCTTGGCCAGCAAAGTAGCTTCACCAAATTCCCATGTTTCCTATGCGAATGGGAGAATAAAGCAAGGTCTGAAAATTGGTCCAAGAAAACTGACCTGCAAGAAAGTATCTAGTGGCTGTCGAGAAGAACATTCAGAACAAGAATCTAGTGGGCCCGATAAAGATTCTGTCAAACTTGACTGCAAATGAAAGGAGGAGTGGATATCATCCAAGGAGGTCACTACCAAGTACTTGCGAAACACAAAGAACCCTAATTACATTTCTACTGTGGAAGACATGCTACTAAAATTAAAAAAGTTAGGGTGTTTGATGTACCCGAAGATTCAGTTCTTGAACAGTCACCTTAACATTTTTCGGGACAATTTTGGATGACGTCAGTAAGCATTTTCATCAACACGTCAAAGTGACGTCCATATAATGGGAGACTACCGTCAGGCACTTTACCGGCAAGTTCAGAAAGCTATTCAGTGGAGGAAAATCTGTATTAGGAGCTTGAAGGGGAAGAGGGAAAGAAAATATAATCCAATAAACGCATAAAACCTATGCAATAATAAGGCATTTTCATGTTTGTACTTCAATTAAAGTTATGATCAAATTACAATATTAACATATTTTACATTCATATTGTCTGTTCTGTTAATTTTTAGTTTATAACGAGGTTATATTTTGAAAGAACTCTGGATGGTAGAAATAAACTGTAAGGTTTGGATTCAGCACCCAAAAATGATAATAATAAACTAATAAAATAACTAAAAATAACTAATAAAATAATAAAGTTTTCAAAAATTATTTTGATGTCTGTGTTGTTCTTTACCTTTCCAGGAAAATCCCGCATTCCCAGAACAGTTATTTACGGATAAGGGATATATAAGCGAATAATGACATTACAGATGAAGTCTGGCTTGCGCCACTTATTATTGTCCAAAGTTATAGGCGTTCAAGTGTTCCAAAACTACGTTCTGTATATTGAATGTTTTATGTATGTTGGTGATATTCTATCAAGTGTTGATGAGAGAAATTTTTCTAAAGAGCGAACTAATTTTTAGAAAATTAAATAGGGTAGTTATAAAAATTAAAATTTTTAGTAATTTGCAATACGAATTTCAAACTGGCGCTTCCTCGCCATGTAATTCTGCATATTACAATAAATGTAAAAAGAAACCCTGCTACACTATAAAGAAGTTTTATGGAAATGCATACAAATTTTTGCATATAGTTATAATTTAAATTTTATAATAACATACAAATAAACGTATTCAAACATTAAAAACTTATTGAAGACAAAATTTCCGATTACAGATGTTTTTCTTCATAGCGTTGCTGTTTTTTCAAGAAACACGTGAACCATAGAATACCACTGTGGTTGATAAATTTACTAAAGTTTGCATTGTGCAATGCGTACGTTATTACGTTTAGAAAGTATACAAAAATTATTTCCTAGTTGTTTCAGGATTTTGTCATATTTTCTTTGAGGCGAAGTCACAAAACTATGGAAAACATTTAAAACTCTGAAAAAATTATACTTACGGTAGTGTTTTTTTTTAGCGATATTAATTTTTTTACGCTTAAACGAGAGCAGATATAAATAATATGTCTGGCAGTTTTGTTTAAAATCGTCTTCTCCACTTTGGATGATTTTTTGAAGGCAATAAATACTATGGTTTTATTAGCTAGTTATGTAATGAGCGAAATTCTGCTGAATTGACTTTTTAGTCAAAACTGTGTAATTTCTTGCTTTGAAAAAATTAGCCACCACGAAAATAAAAACCATTTTAGACAAAACTGTCAGACAAATGCCTGCTATTGTTTCAGCTTAATAAATTTACTGTCAATACAACAGTAGGAACTAAAAAGTATGGCCTTAAACAATGGTCGCCTGATTAGAACACCGTACAACGAGCAGAACTTCGGCAAAAATATGATTTTAATGACGTGCTAAACGTACTTAAAATTATAGCACTCAAAAACACTATGTGTGTGTATATATATATATATATATATATATATATCCACATATGTCCCTCATGTTATATCTAAAGCTTATGTTCAATCAACACTGAAAGATGTGGCGCTACGGTAACAAGCTGGATTCGCATAAGGGAAATACTGGTTTCGGTTCCCGGCTCTGGCCATCCTTATTTCTGATTTCTATTTGTTTCTAGAGGTCACTGCAGGCGTATGCTGAGGAGGTCCTTAGCGAAGGTCATGGCCGATTCCTAACAAGTCCTTGTACTTGTGTAAAATTGTTAGTAAACGCCTCTATTGACCTCTCTGTCGACGAGACGTAAAGTGAACTTACCTTACCTTTTCTTGAGACCAATAAAATTTCTCCCGTCGTTGTAATTTTCTTTCATGAACATCTTAGTGCAGAAAAGGAATGTATAAGTGCGCTCAGAGACCCCTTTATAATATATTATGGTCACTAACTGTCTCCGAGACGCCAGATCTACTGTAAGTACCTCACAAATTTGCCGTTTTTTGGCACAAGCTAGAATTCAGTAAACCTGTAGGTTCGTGTCACTTTTACAATTAGCCAGTGACTAATTTGATACCTACTGAAGTGCGTTTCGTCAATAATAAAGGAGAAAACGTAAAACGTGTGCCTAATCATGAGGTATCAATGTGTCAGAGAAGCGTCGATTAACAGTTGGTTACTGCTTGAGCACACACAAATACTAGGCAGCTAGCTTACATGTCAGTTATCATGCAAGTTATTTCAGTCTCTTCTAATCTGTGCGATTTTTTCTCATAATTTATTGGCTGAACTACATTAACTATTGTCTGGCGCAGCCGTGTTTTGAAAAAGCCAACAATCCACTCACTAGTGACATATATCTGAGCTCCTACCTTATAATGACGGTTATGTAGCATAGAGATTACGTTGAAGTGCAATGTTGGAAACACATATGCACGACAGAAGCAACATGACCGCAGCGACACTAAAACAAAAGACGTCCGCCAATCAGCACCGAGGTTTCTGAGACGTAAGCGCAACAAAATTGGCGGACGCGATGCGAATTGAAATTATGTCGATTTTATTCGAGTATGTATTTAATGTTGAGCCAGAATGTTGGTGAAACTGGTGAGTTGTTAGTAAATTGCTTTTATTTGTTTTGAAAGATATATTTTGTTGGTTATTTATTTATGCACTCTAGAAATCCTTTACATGTGTGTGAGAAAACAAATTAGGACATGGAGCAAGTCATACATAAACAGTAATAAGTAGAAAAGAATTGACACGCATATTCAGAAAAGAATTGACACGCATATTCAGAAAAGAAGTAGTCAAACATCTTTTTAAGCACTCAATATTTAGAATTTACACAGTTATTAACTATATATTGTTGCATGCTGTGTTTCTGAGGGCGGGCTGGATGGGGCCCGTGTCGAAACACCTTGAGGGCTGGCCCATGACTCAAAGCCCGGGTGTCTCGTGGTGGGAATCCCGCCGAAACTACGTCATAGATATCTGTCCCAACTGCGCTTTAACCCTTCGAGGACGGCCTACGTGGCTAAAATCATGTCAGAAACATGATGTAATATCTATTTTAGACCCCTGAAATGCGGGGAAGACCCGACTGTCTTGCCTAGTATAAAAGCGCAGAATCGGCACATTGAGGGAGAGTTCGCTATTGGTAGTGCTAGAGGAAGGTGCTACGCCTGTGGAGAGAGACTGGTGAAGACATCTTGGTGACGTCAGAGTCTACTGTGAGGCGGCAGGCGGCTACCTTCGGAGCAGTGTTGGACGAACCAAGAGGATTGCTGCGGCGGGCTGACGAGCGAAGAAGGAGGTACGCGACGGGAGTCGAACCGAAGACCTCAAAAGTGAAGACAGCGGTGCACTCGGGGTGCTGCGCAGCACACGACGATTCAGACCACGGCGGACTATTAAGGTTGTACACTGTCACTACTTGAAAGATGTTGATTGTATATATGACTGAATTGTATTGTGATTTGTACTGTTTAGTTAATTGATGGTAGACATTTTTGTGCTTTAATTGTCAAACTTAATTAACGTGTCTGTGACACAGGAGTAATTGTGTGCATAACTAATTTGTGTTGTGAGAGTTATCGTTGATTACTGTTTTGTGTATTTCGTAGCTTTGTGAGCTATTAAATCCAGTACTTAATTTAACTCTTTTATTTATAATTATAAGACATCTATCCCAAAAGAACTCATGGGAATTGCCCACATATAAACTTATGTCTCAAACTTGTAACAATATATAACAAACTCATACTTATTATTTGGTAATAGCTAAGTAATTAACAAAAAACTTTAAAACACTTGTGCATGTAAAAATCAATCTTCTCTATAGCCAAGATATTTAATTTTTTATACCTGCAGAGAATTTTAACTAACATGAAAGAATTCACTTACAGAATAAATTGAATTTGTTAACATAAACTAATCATAACCTTTTTAAGAAAACGTGTAATTGTGCATTTGTTTCCACATTTCGGAATATCAGTGAGGATTTAAAATATATTACAGATAAACGTAAAGATCTGAAATACTGAAACATCAGTGGCTGTTGTACTAGATGTTAGTACGTAGTGGTAATTGACTATTTACGTGTTTTTTTTGTTAGAATTTGTCGCATGGCAGCCAAACTAGGGTTCGTAATAACGATAATTTTCAGTGTCGCATAGCGCCCGTCGTTTCACTTCTGTCACGCCATGATAGCTGTGCTCGTATCATCCTTCTTGGCCAGCAAGGTGGCCGACCTGCTGTTGTCATTTGTAACACCTCTCATGATCAGAAGTTCGCACGCGTAGTCAGCAAACAAGTCGAATATTTTTTAAGACGCGTTTGAATGATTTCCGCATGCGATCCGGGGAGCGACCTAGCCGGGGATCGAACCCGGATCCCCCTGGTGCAGGGCGAGTGGTCTTACCTCAACGCCGCTGCAGGTTCCTACGCTGAGAAGGAAATGTGTTGTGGCTGGCTATGATAGCAGTAGCATGAGGATTTGTGTAGTTGCACATGTGACAATTCCTTCTATTTACGATAACCGTCTCTCATTAATTTCGCGTCGCTTTGTATTACCTGCACACAACTAAATTGAAGTAAAACGAGTAAATTTTGTGTAGGACCTACTGTTACCGAAACTCGGGGAGCAAACATTTTGGTCCCAAATCCTACACATTTAGTACGTGGTAGGTAGCTTCCGAATCATTAAATAATTATAAAGAATATAATAGGTATGTTTTCGCTTTCACTAACTTTACATTCGGTAATAAACTGTATATCTAGACGGAAACTTTCAAGTCAAATAACGTAATCATGGAAGTATTGTTACACTGTACCTGTATATAGTCTGATTTTCTTATAAACGTCGCAGAGCGTCCATTTACACTTTAGCAGAGGTCGTTTTGTCGCTTGGAAGTAGCTGCCTCCACATCTTGTGTTCTTGCTTGATTCTACATCAGATACTTGAGGGCCAGTCGTCCATTATTTACTCGGAGACCTTTGGGTCGATACAGATTTAGAGACGATGTCAAACATAGAAATGTTTTTTGCATGTATGGCAAGAACATTTTTGCTAACAAAAGTGTGCGTAATTTTTTTGTCTAGAAGCTTCATTTTAGCATGATCATGTGTTTATTTTGTGTGGATAACTGCAACTTTGTATTTTTTTGTTTGTGTGGTTAAGGGCTCCGCCTACCACGCACTCCAAATGCGTTGCAGTGTGTTCGTTAACATGTTCTTTTGGTGCAAAAATATTCTACGTGTGCCCATTGTGCCAAAGTACGAAAAGAAAATACACTTCAGACAAGGTTTGAATCTCATTGTTATACACCATGCTCTTTAAAAACACTGCTTTTAAGCCCTCCAACATAGCTGAAAACGGCCTTTTCAGACTACTGTGCTTCGAAATGTACTAACCGGATGTATGTAAAAGTCATATACAACGTGTTTCTAAAACATACCGACAAACTTTAACAGGTGTTTGTTGAAGTGAAAATAAAATGTTTTATGCGGGGAACCGTCACATAGGAAGCGCTGCAGACGCTTCCAAAGTTTTAAAAAATATTAACAATTTTTGCAGGAATTGGCAGTACATGTGACCATTCAACCTTATCGGCATCAAGTAGGGCTCAATGAGATAATTACTGACAATACACGCCAAGATGTTCACAGAGAACAACTCCTGGTTTACTAAAATGGCTGTTTCATGAATATTGACTTTGTTCCATATGCTCCTGCTGTTAAAGTAACCATCTCGCGTAAATGTCGCTTCATCAGTAAACAATAATATGGACGTA
This sequence comes from Medauroidea extradentata, assembly GCA_003012365.1. Classification (NCBI taxonomy): domain Eukaryota; kingdom Metazoa; phylum Arthropoda; class Insecta; order Phasmatodea; family Phasmatidae; genus Medauroidea; species Medauroidea extradentata. Next base: position 31,156 of record PNEQ01035921.1, on the reverse strand, counting down.
AAGTGTGGATCACCTGTGCACTGATGTAGGAACCACTGCGAAAAGCACATCGAGGAATAAAATCAACTGGTGACAATGCCTGAACTTCTCACACGTGGTAGGCAAGTAAGAGTTTCATAACACGCCATACTGTTGAACGGGACACCCCCATTCTGTGCTCAATAGCACGGGCGTGTTGACGGGGGTTCCTCCACAATGTTGAGAACTTCTTCATCCACACTTGGTGTACATACATTCCTCGGGTTACCAGTGCCACCTCGCGTCTTGAACGTGACTGTTTCACGCTGTCTCTGGATGACAGTTGTGAAGGTCGTGTGATGAGGTTGCCTCCGCGCTGGGAATCTCTGTTGATACAGTCGTGCAGCAGCTCGTGCATTACCTTTCACTTCACAATACAGCAGAAGCATATGTGTTATTTCTGCGTTGGTGTACGTTGCCATGGCGACTTGGAGTCAACAGTCTTCTGCCCTGTCCTGGAAGGGGAACTACAACAAATATAATAGGGGTTTGGAGGGAAGGGAAGCACGACTGACACAAATGTTATTGTAGCAACCCACTACATGGTGCTGCTTTCGATTCCGAGTTGCCACAAACCAACTGCCCACACTTCACTCCGGTGTGTTATACATAGTCCTTCCTGGTTGCATACTTTGTAGGCAATAGCGCTTTTCTGCGAACTTCAACATTTAATGACTGCCCTAATAGGACGAGCGTTAGTCAGTTTTTTTTTTGCAAGGGACATTAATTTTTTTTTTTCAATTTACTGCAATTTTATTATGTTTGATAAAAAATAACAATTTTTCATTGTCATATACGCATTTAAAAAAATACGGGTGATGCCATTCCCCTTTCAACGTGATTAGGGCGTGTTAAATGTTAAATCCTTCACGTTAATAATGATTCCGGTGAAAGTTTTTCGTTACCATAAATGTGTTTCTGTCAAGCAAGTAGTTTCCTAAATATTACAAAAATTGTTTACATTTTCTCAAACTTTGGAAGCATTTGCAGCGCTTCCTCTGTGAGCTGGACCATAGGTTCCCGACATCAAACATTCTATTTTCACCTCAGCAAACACCTGCTCAAGTTTATAGGTATGTTTTAGATACACATTGTATAGACGAGCACAGAAATTTCTTACAGACTTTTCACCAATAAAATTATATCGTTACCACTTATCGTCCTATAGTAAAAAATGGTTCTGCTGGAATCTTGCACGCTAATTCAGCGCTTGGCTCGTTGAGGCGATGCGGCATTTGATACACGCTTTAAGGTCGACCTTATATCTCCGTCAGTTCTCAACCTCTAACACTATGCCACCTTTCTTCTTGAAGTTTGAATAGAGTATAAACTAAATGTTTCCACGCAAGTAATAACGCTTCACTTAGATGCTTTTCACTGTAAAGTGAGCACTTTTTAAACTGCTTTCTCTCCCTTTATCTAGTTTGTATATTTCATCTACTTGTTTATAAAACTATTGCAGTGTAAATGATATACGTAATGCAACACAAGTCAAAAGTTAAAGTTTAAGCCTACAATACAGTTTTGACTTTTATTCTTGACAGGGCAAAAATTTCCAAAGTGCACATATACCGCATCTACTATAGATCATAACAATGCCTGAAGTTGCGAGTATCTCCGATTAAATTAAATAGACAGAACTATGTGTTCATTAAATAATTTTAGCAGTTGGGGTGTATGACAAACTGAAGTGTTTGGTTGATTGTAGCAAATGCAGACTCGCAGAAACTATGTAACTGTGGGTCTTCTGAGACCCAGCATCACTCGCAAGTACTGACGTACGTCCAACAACACTTCGGTTTGTCAGTGAGAAATAGTTCATAAATACCGAATTCACATTTTGTTACATGTTTTCTCGAAACTGATATTTTTGTAACGCACATGCGTTATAAACACGGCTCTGAATAATGTCGTTAGGTTATAGAAGAAACACGACTTTCGCAATATATTCATATAAAATGTTTAAAAATCAGAGTTGCTACTATCCTTCAACAGGTAAAATTATGGTAGTCGCTTACCTGGTGCTATTTCTCCCGTCTTAAGCTCGAAAGTAAGGCAGCGATAAGAGTGAAACTAAGGCGTACACTAAATAGCCCATCAACTCTACGCACAAGGAACTGAACTGACCTCGCAGTATTTCCATATAATTGCTTTTACTATTAATTTTTTTAGCTTTTACTTTATCATTATGCTAGACCCGACTCCTACAATGTCCGATGCCCGCATATATTGCAAATTCGTTTGTGTTTAGTATTAATTCGGGATAAAGCAGTCTGAAAAAAGAAACGTTTTAGACGACTTTCCAAATAACGTTAAAAGCAATGATACTGTTTTGAATGTATTATTCCATCACCAGATGACTGTGTTTTAATTTCGTATGTTATAATATTGGTGACTCTTATGGTAGTTTCGTAAAGAAAATGTGTCCTTTGAACGAGACTAAACGTAGTTTAAACTATACGTAGGCGGCCGATGTAAGGGAGTTTCAAATGTCCACGTTTGACTCGCGGGAACAGCGGAGCGATAAGGGACAGTACCTCGCTCGACGAGAAGCACGCAAGTGCAAGGTTTTACAAGTATATTCTTCGTGAAGCAGTGACACTGACATTTTACTAGAGGAAAGTATGAATTAAAGGACAACTCATGTATCTTGATTTGCAGTTTACAAATACAGGTGGTATTTTCGGAGCTAGAATGGTCTTAAAAAAATCTGATATTAGCCATTTTGAGAAGCCCGAAAATTGTGTTTCTAACAAGTGTGCTGCAATTTTAAAATGAAATAAGCATATTTGCAAGTGTGGGTTCTTCTCGTAGATAAACATAATATGAGTAAGGCAAGTGGTTTCACTTACAAAAAGAATACATGTGACACCCTGCAACACCATCCACGCGCCAGTCGAGGACTTCTATGGATCCGTGGCGAGAGCAAGGACATGCATTTACAAGTTGAATTATATTCGGCAGTGCTCGCTCACCTTTCAACATACCACTTTCGCACTTTTCGGCACTGAAATGAGAAAAATATTGCTACAATAAAAAATAATGTGGGGAAAAACATTAGGAACAATTTAACTGTGTTTTTTTTGAGTGAAAATACTAATTTGTTCAAAGTTTTAGGCTAAAATAAACAGCTATATTTATATATGTCGGGCCAAGACGAATAAAAATGTCTGTGGTGGCAAATATGTAAGTTCGACAGGTAACCTACTAAGCCACATCGAATATAAGTCAACATGTATATCTCTATCCTCTCGCGATTCTTGGCTCGAATGTAGGCAGCGTCCTAAAGGCTGCTGAAATACAACTTTTTTCTCTAATTTTCAGTAGTTTTGTGATTATGCATCAATTAAAAAGTGACAAAACCATAAAACCAACTGGAAAAAATCTTTTTATATACTTTTTAAATGAAATTGTTAAAACTTCAACTATATTGTGCAATGTAGACTACAAAGAAAAATTGCCAAAACAGTATACACTGGTTCAAGTGTTTTTAAAAGTAATTTCTTGAAAAAAAAATATATCTATCTCCGTACTCGGAAAAATTGTTTGCCTTCAATCTGTGTTTAATGCTGAATTGTATTTTTTTTTTTAATTTTGTCATAAAACAAGGTTTTCTGCAAACCATTTTAATGAATTTTCATTAATCTTCTTAATCGTGTCCTAGTATATGCAACATTAATTAAGATATGCATATCAACATGGTAATATAGCTCTATCATTACATTTGTATTAAAGAAATGAAAAATGTAAATCCTCATTATTACCGTAATATACAGTATATTTGAAACTTTTTGCGCCTTGCTCACACTTGTAGTTGATAGTATATTACACTAATATAAAATATGTAGTACTGAACGTATACAAAACAGTCCTGCCTACTTGAACGTCTTAAATGAGAGGAAGTGTCGACCGGTGTTGCGGCGTATAGTAACGAAGTAAAATATGGTATTTCTAATAAACCGCTGCTTCTCTTGCGGAACAAAAATTATCGATATTTACGTACCGGGATAAAGTAAATACTTTGATAGTCTGGCATCAGGTTAATATGTTTTAGACTTTTTGAGTAATTAAAAAAAATAATTTCAACTAAATTATTATTTTTACTAAAAATTCCACTTACCTTTCTTGCTAGCGTAAGTGGTATAACATAAGTACAGTAAATACGAGTCTTGAAATTTTAGGAATGTGTACTGGCACATGTAAACTTAATCAATTTACATTAATGCATGCTGGTTTGACCAAATATTTGCGCAGCGGAAATATTTCCAAACAAGCCGTTTATTATAATGTTAACACTGACATAATACACAATATATTTGCTCTTAGTTGATGACTGCAGAGCACGTGGTAGTAACTAATAAAGCTTTGTAATATTTTAAGTATGAAAATGTCGTGGTATTATGAGTAACAATCCTGAACGTTAGCGAAAATAATTCTGCCGTCCCCATAGCATTACGTAACTTTTTCTCAGTAAACCAAACACAGCAAACCCTAGTAATAAAACAACGCACCTACTTGTATTAAAATATCAAACATACAGAATATGGGATTAGATGAAAAGTGGTCGTCAGAATCTCATTTCGGATTGATACGTGCTCGTTGATATCAGGCTCCTAGTTGCACGTACGAAAGAATGACAAGCGAGCTGTACGTACGTAAGTTGACGTACGTTGTTCTGAAAACACAGACGTTGCAGGATCGCCACGTGTGATATAGGCTCCCATTCATCCCCGGATCTACTGCAGCTGTCGCCGAGTATAAAACTGATTGTAAGCAAGCCGGTTGGGTAAAACCGGTTCTTCCTACAGCGACACTCTATACTTGCCAGGGAGGTACTTTGTTTTAATCGACATCATTTATTTTCATGCGAGAAAGAGGAACAATAGCTCAGTGCCCATGCTGTCTCGCCGTGTTTGTAACATAAGATAGGGCGACATGAGTTTTGGTTGAATGTGGCGGTCTGTAGCTTTGTTTCGTGCTTGGCGGAGTACAGACTACGCTAAGAGAAATCTTTTTCTTAATGCGAAACCCCATAGACACGACTGATGCGATACGACGGGTGCGATGCGACACTAAGAATTCTTGTTATTGCGCACACAAGTTTGGCTGTCACGCGACAAAAAAAAAACAATATTACAAGTAAATATTTCTTGCCTACTACTTACAAACTACAAGTACGACAGTCACAAATGTTGATAGTATTTTAGTTTTCCCTCATTTATTTGTAATATATTTTAAATTCCCACCGCCACACAGTCCGAAATGCTATTCCCCGCGCCAAAAATACTTAAAATCCTGAACTTACAGAAGTGAGATGCAGTGTCTCTTATCCACGTAAAAAAAATTCACAAATTAAAATTCATAGTCTTAGCTTTCAAGCAATAACGAACGTTGATATTTTTATTTGAATTTACTGCAACACTTTAAAACTTTTAATTAACTATAGCTACTAGAAGAAAACTGTTTTTTGGGTCAAATTTTGTAATGAAACACGAAATACGAAAAGAGCGAACACAGGCGAACAGACGATACCACCAGCAAAACGTAGTTTAGTGTACAAAGTTTCAGCTGCCTGTTTTTGCCCGTTTATCAGCATTTTGATAAGACGTGGCTAGCTGCGCTGTCACGTGATTGTCCTCAATCCCAAAACCGGCGAGCTAGCACATATCCTCTCGTTCAGATATGCTATCTGTTTCCTGTCAGTATCTCACGCCAGAAACAGTATCTGACTTGAGTGTCGTTAGAGATGCAAGGTGGAAAGCGTGCATTTCCCGTCGATGTTTTGTAATTATTTTGTATTGCTAAATTGTGCATCAAGAGTAACTAAATTACAAAAAGTTAAATCACGTTTCGGTACTCTGTGATAAATAAATTAATTGTGAAATGTGTGACTTCGGTATGACTTCTCGACCAAAGGTTACGAGAAGATATTTGCACCAGCTCTTTGTTACAACTAAGAACAAGGTGTAGGTTTTGTAGCATGTTATTTCTCCTCTGAAATTAAGTGAAGATGATGAAGAGTGTTTGAAAATTCTAAGCACTTTAGTGTTTAAAAAGTGTTTCCCCTACGTACTTGAAAATCTGGAGGAATTACAACAGACGTAGCAAAAGATTTGAACATAAATATGGAACATGGCTGCAAACCAAGCTTGAATTACCAGATATTGTCTACCGTGGTTTACCTTCTACGTGTAAGTAACATGTAAATTTTTTTGTAAAATTTAATCCTAAAACGTAAGCTAGTAAAATCAAAACAGTTAATTTTGGAACTAGTGTGTATTTTAACATCAGCTGCATTATTCTTTTAGCATTTGGTTCAACATCGAGTGGAATGTTAAACTACACTGCATCGTAGCAGAGAAGTAAGGCAAGGAAAGTAGGTCAAATCGCTTACGTATGTAGCACTCCACGTATAGTCAGGGCTACATACGTGATATTACGAAGAAAGTGGAATGAATCCTCAGCAAGGGGTGGGTTGTGTACTCCCTCTACAGCATGAAGGATGGAACGAAGACTAATGGACGACGCACCCTATGAAGCAGCTGCCCTTATTTTAGACGGTAACCTGTTGAAGAATTTGAACGTGTTACCTCGACATGATGCAAAGTGTCGAAAAGCCGATATCTACCCATCATAACACAACATTTTGGAAGCCATGAAGAAAACGTAACCGACAAACTTTAACGGAATGGAACTTCCATGTGCGGTTTCTTTGCAAGATCTCTTGAACCACACAGTTATCAGGATACTTTTGGTTCTAAGTGAGATTCAAAACAGTGTATTAGAAGACTGCATACTTGTAGTAAAATACGGGTTTGTGGAAGTTCTGGACAGTCGCGTTATATGCAAAAGTGGCGGTCGTGTTCTGATAGCGACTGAGAGGAAGACCATCCACGTTATTTCTAAGAACTGAGCGATGAAAGCTGTTTTCTCACTTCACCTCCGACTAGTTTCTGTCACATCCGGGGAGGTGCTGTGTACAGAGTTCAACACGTCACTGCCGTCCTATTCGTATTCGTCTTGTTAAATATACTGCTCCGGAATGAAGAAATGGTTGTGAAGGAACATATTGTTACGGGGGTAACTAGGGGCGTGCTTAGCTTCCAGAAGTAGAGAACTCACGAAAGGTACTCAACCTTAATTTAGGTTCGTTATCATCCAAGAAAATTAAAATTAAAGAATTCGTTTTAAGAATTTAATACAAAAACAAAAATCAAAGAAACGTTTACAAAATTTTGACTAGAATTGACAATCAAGACAACAAAAAAAACTACATACGACTTATCACCATTTCTACATTTCCATTTCTGCGACACAAAAACCGTTACTGTTATTCAGCTTAATCACCTAACAAAGTTTACAATCTACTAAATCTCTAGTATTATTTTCCAGACGTCTGGACTGTTCACAACGATAGTGCAAGTATTTAGATCATCTAAACGTCTCGTATCGTCACTCCTAACGGCCTCAAGGTAGGGGGTATTTCCAAAGTAAAAATAAATAAATAAAGTTAACTTACATGTTCCGATAGCCTGTCTTCGTGCTCTGTTCCAGCGGGCAGCTTCCCACTGCCTCTGACCTATGACAACGACCCCAGGGGGAGGGCAGACCCCCTTATAAAGCTCGTGCCCTGCTTAGTCCACATTTCGCGCGAGGCGATGACCCCATAGTGCAGTGCCCCCGGCATGTGGAAACATAACCGCCCGGGTTTTCGGTTAAATCTCCACGACCAGTAGCAATCCACAAGGACCATGCCAAAACACGAAATATAAAACCAATAAAATTATGAAATTTCGAATTTACCGAAAATTAGGACAAAAAATTAGGGCCTCATAAAAATCAAACGTAACAATATAAATAATCCGGTGCCTCTACGTAATAGAAACTGTGAAGTAAACTACCAACTAATGCTCACAATGGTTGATGGAATGGCAGTCAATGCACTGACAGATTCTTCATCGTGCAGTTGTTATCTGTGGGGTATTATAATATCTCAAATGAATGACCTAAGCCAGTTGATCGCTCAAAACTAAAAATCGGTTTATTTGTGCTTCATGCTTACATACTCTTCATATAAGGTGTTCTTAATAATTCATACAGTATCTGTTTGAGGGGAGAATTCGGTGGTATGTGGAAGGTGATGGGACAGTACAAAGTGCAGTTCAGCGAAAGAAAGAAATTCGTGCAGAAAGCAGTTAAAGTGAAACTAGGACTAATTGTTGATGTACCAAACCAATGGTCCGGGACGAGCAACACAGGAAATGTGCTATTTTATTTTATTTATTAATTTACTTATTTTTAAATTGAATTAATTTTCGAGGCAACTGGTTTTAATAAAGACTTACTGAACAAATTTTCTGTGATTTTGAACGTTGTATCTAGAGGGCGCAAACTTAACGTGGAAGAATTTGCGAAGTATTGCACGGAGACAGCTCAGTTGTACGTAGGGACATACCCGTGGTATTGCATGCCACCTACTGTGCATAAAGTGTTACTGCACGGTCCTGTAATTATTGATGACTGTCTTTTACAAGGGAGAGTTAACGGAAGAAGCACAAGAAGTGCGTAATAAAGATGTTCGTAGATTTCGAAAATCGCACTCACAGAAGTCATCACGTAAGTATAATATGTCTGACTTGTTCCACAAACTGATGGCTTCATCTTATCCCTATTTATCAACTCGGTGTAATCTACCAAGTAAAAGATAAAATCACTGCCCTCTGTAGTTCTTAAAGATCTTAAGCAACTCCTAAAAGAAGAAGATGTTGCCGATAAAAAGAAAGACTGTGATGATGACGATAGTGAAGCATAGCATGCAAGAGTACTTCTCATTCAAGAATGACGATAGGAAGAGAATGAAAAACCGGACGAAGAAAAGTGAAGAAGAAAGACGACTGTGGAATAAATTACAAACATTTTGGAAGATTGTGACAAAATATTGGAATAAATAAAAAATTATACTAATATATATAAATTTTGAACGTGTAGGACTGTATGATTATCAGAGATTGGTCCTTTTGTCACTGGTGCCAATGGATGGTCTAGCTTATTGTGTAGTTCTAAATCAGTTTTAATCAAGTGATAATTTTTTTAAATTCAACTTTAAAATATGGCCAAATGATTTGCCATGTGTTTTTCAAATCCATAGATAAATAACATTTACCTGAATGAAATAATTATGCACAAAAGTGTAAACTATGCACTGTGCATTTCTGCTGAGTGTTATATTAACAAGTCACCCAACGATTTTAGGGAAGGAAAATTGTTAATTCCTTATTTTATAATATTTGAAAACTTGATTGTAGTATTTTGTACGGTGTTGTAAGTCTTTGCGTGTTACATAGCCTACTAATGAAAGTTATCAAACATGTGTGATAATGGGGGATTATTTAACTGTCCACTAAATTATCTTTTTTAATTTAAAAAACTCACGTTTTACGTACAAATGCTACCCTAATTTTGGAAATTATTGAAAGTGTGTTTGTGAAATATAAAATAATAATATTATGTGACACATCCAAACTTCCTATTGATTAATTTGATGTCAATATTTTAGTTACCTGCAAAACTGTTTTACTGTTTTTGAAGGAACTTACAGTTTGACAAGTAGTAGAGTTTTTTTTGTAATAATGTCATTGCCTTGTAATTTAGGAAAATATTACTTCCTGGGACTCAAATAGACAACTATACTTCATAATATTGTTTTTATATATAACAAATTGTGTTAAATAGTTCTCACAGTTTATTCTGGTTTTTGGCGCGATCAACTACATTTCGGACCACTGTGTGCCGTTCCGAAGTGTGGAAATTAAAGCACAGTTACACGCTTCCTTAAATAGGTTATTATTTCCTTATATCCGACAAAAATCTCTATTAAAATAAATAGACACAATCGTCCTACCAACTCACCAGCGTCACCAACATTTAGGCACAAAATTTAAATTCCGACTCGAATAAAATCCATTTAACTTCTTTTCAGAATTCACGTCAGCGTCCGCCATTCTTGTTGAGCTGACGTCACAGAAACCTCGGTGCTGATTGGCAGACATTTTTGTTTTTAGTGTCACGGCAGTATTGTCGCTTCTGTCGCGTTTATGTGGTCCCACCACAACGCATGGATGGTGTAGACTGCAACACACATTCTTTTTGTGGAAAATTACGAACGTGCTCCCGACATCTTTGAGCGAGGTGGCCCACTTACTTATCTTACCCAACATATTTATCTCTTGGAAGAAAACACACCAAAATATGTGGTTCTTTGTTTTTAGGACCCATCAAACTGCTTCGTCTAAAAAAATTACAATTATTTTTGTAAACATATAGAAGTTTTCGTATGCCTTTGCGTCACACTTTCTACAGAAGTACTGCGTAAGACGCATAAAAAATCAACTTTGTACTTTACACATAAAGGTAATATAATTCTTGACACTTCTACCGTAACACCCATATTGCTTCCATTATACAGGGTGTATAACACATGAGTCATCAGTTTTTGCGTGTCTTGGCAGTCTGTTTACTCCTTTGTTTAGATAGCGTCTGCCCAAATAAATCTTATTACTGCTTCGTCACGTTTCGTATATAGAAGCCAAACGCCATTTCGTTGGTATTTTCAAGTTAAATCGCGTAGAAGATTTTATTTTATTTCGGAAATCGGTGGGGTGGCCTGACAGTACGTAGCGACATGTTCTTCGCGAATATTAATTAAGTTTAACCAAACATTTTAAAGTATTTTTATATTGTATAAAGTACCATAACCAAAGTTCGTAAGCGCCTGACGGCTCATAGATGGTACATCCTATATATGCATGTGTTTATATATACATATATATATACATATATATACATATATCTACACATATATATATACATATGTATATATATATACACACGCATACAGCAAAATTTGTAATAGAGAGATTAAAAACAAATTACCATTAAACTTGAACTTATAACTCGGAATAATGAAAACAACGGAAATATTCTGTGACATATGCAAAATGAAATATAACATGCAAATTAGAAGAAAACAATTCGTTTACAGTGTATTTTCCGCATTTAATTATAATGCATGCCTATTTGCTGTTCAAGCCTTATAACGTCCAACTATTATTATATGTTTATCATAATTCGCTATTGGTATTCTGTATTCTGGTTTCTCGTAACAAACGGCCAACTGCGTGTCATATTTTTAACGTATGACATACAGAACTATAAGTAAGCAAAAAAGAACGATAAAGTACTTCGTCGACTGTGTATGCATAGTACTAAACTGGCGTGCACAATTTTTGTTGTTGCTGGATTTAGTTGCTTGGACATACTTCATTGCGAAATGAACGTCTGTCAAAGAAAACTGAACAAATAATAGAAAACCATAAATAAGCCGAGTATGCTTTAGTCAACAAGATACATACACAACGTAAAATTTTAAAATGGATTTTGATTTTGATTTTGTATTATTTTAATTTATTATCTGTTTGTTTCTTGTTTTATTTGACCCGATTCCATTTTGGAATTTCATGTTGTGTATGTATCTTGTTGACTAAAGCATACTCTGCTTATTTATGGTTTTCTATTATTTGTTTAGTTTTCTTTGACAGATGTTCATTTTGCAATGAAGTACGTCCAAGAAACTGAATCTAGTCATGAACTCCCATTGCACAGTTCTTTCAAATATCACATTTTTGTTGTGTTGCACGTAATAGCGAAACTTTACGCTGCGTTGTCACCATTTTGTTACTGAAAAGTTTTCAGAAAATATTAGATCCTTGCTTATACTTCTTAGTCAACTGACTCGACTTTTGTGTCCTGTTTATAATTTCACAATTGCTGCCATTTTTTTTTTAATATTTATAACATAATATAACATATCTGAGCCACTAATTTTCCGAACTTCTTAAGAATTGGTACACACATACTTCGTAGTAAGTCCACTGGACTTTTATGCATTTCGTTTCTTGTTCTATTTTCAAAATGCCGGCGATTTTAGTATGTTTTTAAATTTTTGTTATATTATGACATTTATGACGAATGACTTTTTCAAATTACACAAAACTTGGTAAACTTAGTAAACTGAAATGAGATACACGAATTTTGATCCATTCTATGTTAACATATATATATTTTTTGAATTGCTGCCATTTTGACATTTTGTGATAGGCTAAATGTCTAAGTAACTATATTTTAGAATTTATTCAAACTCGGTACACAGTATTGTAACTTGACTTCATGTATTTAGATAATGCTTTAAAAATGGGAACCATAGTTAAATTTATAGCATAATAAGACGTAACTGAGGAAATTCATTGAACCGATAAAAGTGGTGCAACGAAATAAGCCGGAATCTGTTCCCTAATTGAGGTTCATCCATGTTTCCAAAAATGGCTCCTGGCTAATGCTGCGGTACGGTGCATCAACAAAGGCCGTGGTCGATTCCTCTTCCAGTTCTTGTCGTTGTGTTAATACTTACTCTAGTTCCTGTGCCCTATTTATCTCTGCAAACTTGTTTCACAAAAACAGGTAATATTTCACGTGAATCCTACGGCGAAGATATAAAAGTTTTCGCTCTTAATTTAAGCAATCATACTTCACTGATTACTTCGTTCTTTCTTGATATTCTCATCATTCTTCGTTGTCGTCTCGCGGGTGTAAATATACAAGTATAAGCCATTGTTTCTTTTCATAGAAATGTTACTTGTTTTCTCATATAAGAAGAGAGCGTGACTTATTTATTTTAATATATACGTTTCCAGCAGGTTTCCTGTTAAAATATTTGTTTTGTTTGCCGGAAAAAAAATTATAGTGTGTTAATAATCAGTTGAATATGGCAGGTATCCCAGTTCTAGATGTGTGTTACATAAGGGTGTTGAGTTTTATAACCTAATTCTCAAGTGGAATAGTGAGCGTGTTGTCTGGGTGATAGTTCTCAAGCGAACGGCTCCCTAGAAAACAAGCAGCGGCAACGCTTTTCTGGACCTTTTCTTGGTAAATGCTCAGAATTGAAGGAGCGATAAGGACAACACTGACGCGCGCACCTAATGTACCAGTGCTCTGGCGATGTTTCTGTATTACAACTGAAACTGTATCTTCAAGCCGGTTCAATATCATTTTATTGATCGAAAAAATCTGAAACGAAATTTAGTGAATCTTTGATTGGTTTGTATAAATTGTGATACGTGGATTAAAAATACCACTGCTAAATGAACCATTTCAGCAATGTTGGATGGCTTGGAAATAATATTTTCAATTAGCGTAATATTTTCATATTACCTTAAACCCTTCCGCAGACCAGTGCATTGGGAAAATGTATACGAGTTTCACAAAAAAAAGTGTACTTCTAACCCAGCAAAACAATTTTTACAGACATGTACTTACATGCGTGAACTACTTAAGAGCTCGTAACTATCATAATTCAGAATATTTCATGTTTTACTGAATCAAGATTATAGCAAGATATACTTGGAAGTATGGTAATAAATGGCTTAGCTTACTACTTTACTTACATCATTATGTATATTTATAGTATTGTTAATTAGGCTATGGAACATTCAGATTTTTTAAAATGTGCATTGTCCCTAACACTTACATAAAACCATATAACACATAATAACAATTATGTACAAACATGCCCTCAAAATTGTAAACCAAAATTTATAAAGTGGAATATCAGTAACTGATCTGACTATTCAGTTATGAAACAAAAATGAATATTGCCTGCATCAGCAGAGAAACATCCTTTTAAAATGTGCTGTAGTTAACCTTGTAGGTAAGCAACTTGTCTTTTCACTGACCGGCCTTTACGCCACCGAGTTGGTTCACAATAGTCTATGCATTCCAGAAATAAAGACAATATTTTAATATTTTTCCGCACGTAAATGTGCCCGCAAATTGGACTGCGATAAACTGTACTTCGTAAAACTGCAGGTCATCAAAGTTGTATGCATATGAATGTTTCTTGTTGATATTTACTCATGCTTTGCAAAGATACGGCGCATGTCTACAGGACGACATACATAGTACAGTCTATTGTGGTCTGTTGCAAAGAGAGGGAAAGCGACAAAGCAATTAGTTTCCCCGGCATTTCCCCCCCCCCCCCCAAATCCTCGCCACAACAATTCACGTAAAGTGATTGGGGAAACGTGTGAAACGCCACTGAGAATAAATATGGTCTGGTATTGACGACAACCAACTTCGGCGCACATACCACAACGTCATACCACAGAATGCCTGACATGCTGGAAGATGTGTGAGTTATTGACACAGAACTGTAATAGGGTATTTATTGAGAATGTTAGCACAAGCGTGACACGGGCTCGAAGTTCATGTACTGTTTCCGTGCAGGAATAGTATACAAATATTTTGAGATTACACTTCAGATATGGAGAGTTGGACGATGACTTTGTGTAACTATGGCGGTTACATCGAGGCACGATGTTAGACTGGGTAGAGCTGAATTGTAACTTGGGACGTACAAATAGCAACCCGAGTATAGTTTTTCAGCGACCAATAAGACACAAGAGAGGTCTGTCAACTTGTTCGGGAGCAGGGTAAACTTTGTTTACAGACGGAAGTAGCCAACCGGAGAGGAAAAAAATTGCAACAGTAGACGTAACCAATACCACAATGAGTGGGTGACATAGTTTGGTCAGCGCTTAACATCGAGGTCTTCAGCGCCGGTGAGGAGTGTCATGAGGTGAGTATGAAGTGGCACCGGAATGAAAGGGGGGAGGAACTGGAGATCCCCGAGAAAACCCGCCGACCAACGACATCGTACGACACGATACCCACTTGCAAAAATCCGAGATTGACACCGCCTGCAGTCGAACCCGGATCGTCTGTGTGTGAGGCAAAAGATCTGACCATTCAGTCACCGCAGCCTCTTGTGTAAATAAAAAAACATTTAAAAATCTGCTGCGGTCGTCGCATGCAGTAAAATATTTAACATATTTGTAAAATATGTAATGTTATTTTGAATTCTCGACCCCTTAATACCTAATTGCTTGCAGGCGTTTAGACATATCATATTGATCGACAAACCCTATATCTTGACATGAGCAAACTTACCTACCCTCAGCAGGTTTCTTAACACAGGATGTCAGGAAATTTGTGAATACGAACTGTGCCATGAGCACTGGTGAAAGCCGCCAGACCCTTTAGTTTAAAACATAGGTCTAATATACAGTGAGAGGGAATGTAGCCTAGCTTGTTCTGATTACCATGTCAAGTTTCTGGTAAACAAATACCCTAGCGACTTTCTACCGAAGAGTATTTACTGCTTAGATTTTACATCAGAATCACTTAACACTGTTCATATCCGTGAATTACCTTACATTCTGTATAGCCGCCTTGTGTCTATTCACAGTTCACCATATACTGTACAGTAAAGAGGTTGCAACAAGCTTCGGAACTAAGGGCCGTACCTATAGTAGGCATTCGAAATATCTGTCAAAAACAATTCGTCCGGCTGCTTCTCCATCTTCCACATTATATAAACATATTTCGAAAGACTTGCAGTTAAAGGCGCTTCCACATCTATTTGCGCCGTAAATTTGGCAACATAGCACAATTTTTCTATCAACGGATAGTAATCAGAGTGCATGGGAACGCACCTTACCACTGTCGATCGTCTTTGCTGACATGTTCAACCATGTTATGGCCGTGGGCCTTCCAGCTGTTGGCCATATCATCTATCGAAAATGAAATCAACCTTGTAAATATGTGGATTTAGGTTAGGCATGTCATCAATCTTTTGGTTTAAGTCGGTTAAAGTAGTATTGGTAAAGGATTTTTCAGTGAGCATAGTGTTGTGTTTACGCATGGAAAACAACATAGCTTTTACAAAAGCTTAAAAGTAACATTTATTTTATTTAATAAATAATAAATAAATACATTCATTTGTAAACAAAACTATAACTTTGGAATAACCTGTGACACGAATCACTTTATATAAGTAAATACGAGAACTTTATTTGATACTGATGTTTATTTTTTACTGCTTTACAAATGTTAGATCCGAAAATGTATACAGAAAACGTTTTCGTTAACACATGTTTATCTTCATTTACGCCTAATGGTTTTATTGTTTCTATACTAAATTTTCTCTGATTTTCCAAACTATGGTACTAAAAACTACAATTAAATGAACTAGAAGGGAAGTAACAATAATTGCTCCCACCTTGTAGCAAACCCTCTATGAAATAATACACAGGCTGCACTTCAAACGGCTCAGATATATTTAACAGTAGCTTCTGACTGTTCACAAAACTACAGAATTTCCTTATACGTGATTCAGTAATTCGTTTATATAAACAACATTTTCAAATAGTAGTATTTACTTATGTTGCATCAAGTATCACGTGACAGTTATTCCAGCGAAGCCTCAGATCCACTAACAGTGTTATAAAAACGCAAAGAAAACAGCTAAACAGGTTTTCGACCAATCACCGAAAGAGGTTTAGGGCCGTATTCGGGGTCGTCCTTAGAAAGCGCTGTCAACTCCCATTCGCATGGCAACCTCTCCACCTTTCGAACTTCAGAAACGCCTTTATAGTGACAGCCAGCTGAAAGCGTATTCACTTTGACACGGATCTGGCAACACCGCACAACATTTTCTCGTTTGAACTGACACAGTGCGTGTGGAAACCACGGGGGTAGCATAAGGTTGGAATGATGGCGAGGGGAGTGAAGCCAAGAGGGGGAAGAGGTAGTCAGCAAATTAGCCAGCCGTCATACTGCTTTATCCTCAAAAGTACACAACAGACTGGAATTTTTTTTAAGGTAAATGAATGTATAATGCTCTTTAATTTATGTTTTAGTTTGAAAATTCTATATTTTAGACCTGTTTACACACCTCCTAATTAATATTTCCTCAATTTTTTAATTAGTCGACCACATTGTTCAAAGCCACGTCAAGCGTTTGTTTGGTTACAATTCCCGGCGACATGCTTCATCTGGACCCTTCTAACATCTTTGGTGGAAACACACCCATCTTTTTCGACTGTCGTTTGTCTCGTGTTCCATCTTAAAAACCGTGCTTGTTTGTTTACTTTAGATGAGGCAGAGCGTTGAGGTTGATACCATTCAAATCTACACAAATTTCCTATTATAACGCTTAGTTTAATTATTAAATAGTGAACTACAAAAATCATAGGCCCACAGAAGTTTAAAATGAAAATGTACACATGTAACTTTATGGAGTGTGCAAAGTAAAAATAATTAACAGAAAATAGGCCTGTGAATATGTAAGTTGGGGGATGGAAAGAACATTAACATGAGGTTCACTAATAATATTGGAGAGAGATATGATCACTTGCACGGAATGTTAACGGTTCCATTATATATTTATGCACCATTTAAAATCTTTCTTTAATTTCATGTTGTACATTCTCATCCATGATTACCATTTTGTATTGGTTTTGTTATATAGAACTTAAGCTGGATTGTTGAACATAGATAGCACTCAGTATTATTATGACGTAATATGCCTACATAATTTAAACACAGCATCAGATAAGCTAACAATAATATCAATCATTAAGGGCCTATTTGTTTATTTTGGTAAGAATAATCAGTTGGCAATGTCAGCGTTAGCGGCCTGTCAAAAACACCTTATTTGAAACATACCGTAGCTAAAATCCTAATTTTTAAATGCATCGCGCTGTGGGTACACTTACGAGCAAAAACTCTCTACAGACCATGTTTGCCTTCGCTGTTATTCGTCTGCTGTTTAAATACGGAAGTAGGTGTGATAGTCGCAAATAAAGATACCTCGTAGTTTAGTACACATTGCTGAGATTCCTAGAGCAGACACATGCACTGACCTGTAAGTTCCCTTAAGCATAACATTGCAAAATTATTTTATAATAAACGCCTTCATTGCAGGGATTGGTAAGCCACGATTTTGAAAATTCTCCAAATTTTGCACATAAGGACATATTGCATCTCTAACAACGGCATTTGAAAAAAAAAACTTTAGGTTCTCCGTCCCGATACTAATAAAATGGATCTGCCACAATTCGGTTACATATTCTCAGAACTGAAATTTCATTTTTCAAATAATCAATTAATTAAAAAAACTCATTCAACCTCCAAATCATCTACAATCGCTACAACACAAGGTTCTTATGTAATTCTTAGACGAAACAGTTTTCATCCCATATAAGTTTATTTCAAACAAATTTTACAGAACGTTCAAATTACAATTCTTCCGAGTGGCAAGGATGTTTTGTAAAATTTACAAGCACACGTTAAAACATTTTGTACGAACGATGGTGTATAATAAACGCAAACTGTCTTGTTTACTTTAAACTGAATATACTTTCGAATGAGGTTCAGAGCTCATTAACTTTCAAATGGTTCGAATATTGTATCCAGCTGTCAATCAACCACCGAAAACCATATCAGGCGAGTCGTTTTTATCGAACAGTCAACTATACATATCTGCCGAGTAGTTTTCATATAACATCCACTCTGTGAGTGGGAAGCCATCGAAAGACGTCTCTGAATTCAACCCAAAGAGTACTGACGAATGAGGTTCTCCCTTATAACACCGGCCCAGACGTCAACGGAAAATTCTTCTGGTTGAAGTGTTCGACTATGCATGCGGGTTGTTTTTGCTTCAGACACTGTAGTTCTAACGGTTGAAAACGCTGTCAATATTTAATGCAGCTTCAACCTATCACACAATTATCTAGTAACCTGACTTGTCTGTAGAAGTCATTATATTCTATTGTGTAAATTCTGTTTAAATATTTTTTCTTATGACATCTACATGCATTTCGTTTCAATTTAGTCAGTAGCTCTAGTAATAGAAATACTGGTTGGTTTTTTCTAATTTGTCTCATCCTTTAATAAAGTGGAAAAAAAGTTTCACATATAAAATAAAGTACATTGTTAATCACATCAACTGGACGACGAGAATGTATCTAGATCATAGCTGTTGATCCTTGCTTCACGCTAGTCTTCTCTCAACCATACTTGGGACGGGACATTGAAGGTAGTGAACCTTTCCCATGGATCCCGAGCTTTCTACTGCTAATGAAATATTTAGAGCACATTGTTGTCCAATATATTAAATCATAATAGTTTTATTACTGCTTGCTGTCTTTGCCTAAAACCACAGTGGTCCTCGTTCACTTCCCAGTGGAGTCGTTCCAGATTCTCACATGTAGACAACGTGACAGAGGCTGCCGCTGGCTGGCGGGTTGTCTCGCGGTACTTCGGTTTCTATTGTCCTTGCATTCTGTCGTCGTTCGATGCTCACCTCACAATATCGTTGATTATCGCTCGCGGCTGACTGGGTGGAAGGATATTGGCTTCCTAAACCTAAAAGTGCAGTATGTTGACTCTTGGTGCTTGTCACGCCTCACTTTAACCTCTAGACGCAAGTCACTCACTATACTGGCGTGCAAGTCTTCTCTGCGATACCATGCTTCTATGAGACAATCAGAGAGACAGTTTCACTTTGTTACTTCATATTCCTCTACATCCACTGGGCGCTTAATAATGTAAGTTATACGAAAGAGGTCTAACTTCACGCAAATGTTTATTTAATTTGTGTAACTATTTACATGACAATGTGACTAAAGTGCAAAGGGAAAATGTGAACCTGGGTTAGAACGTTCTAAACTTTTTTCATTAATTCCTATTTCAACCTCCCCCCCCCCCCCCTCTTTTTCTTTCCTGCCCCAGAAAACTGATCGCTGGATTCGTATGTGGAACACTTTTAAATATATATCATACAAAGTTTTTCTCAATTTTATTTCTTTAAAAATATATTCACATATAAACATTTTCAAACATTGCACTTGCCTGTAACATTTTCTTGTAGAACGAAAAATTTATCAGCACATTTACAGTTAAGTGCAAAGCTTCTTAAGGTACCGCTTAGAGAATTTAAAGAATGTGTGAAATTATCTTTGTAACTTTGCCATAGAAAAATAATTATTTAACTTTCATTACTTATTACAATCAAGCATGTTATACAGGGCTGTTAAGCAGATCGTGTTATAACAAGGCGTGTGTACTTGGCTAGGAGTACACAATCTCTTGGCTGGCCGCGGGCACGGAGTTAATATCCGCGCACGTAAATGGACCAGGTTCGTTAACGAATTGACGAGCCAGCACGGCTCTACCTCACCAGCTAATGCTTGGTTTGCTCTGCATAAAGGGGGAAGCCTGCGGGTTCGATTCCCTGGCTAAGTTTGCTCACTCGAGCTTGCGTACGCGATATTAAAAGGGTGGCTGCAGTGGTGAGGGTGGATAGAGGCTATTTCTCTGCTGACTCACCCCCTCTATTGTCTCGCCAGGAAGGAGGGGCGGGAAGGGGTGGTCTCGGGACGTCGGCTTTGCAAACATTGGGGACGTAGGACGTAGGGGGAACTATAGAGCTTATTTTCCTGCCATTACGTGCAAACACGTGCAGATGCGATCAGCAGCAAAGGTGCGGCAAACTACAGACATAGGTTGTTTATACGATGTCGGTATTGATGAAGACACTGAATACAACACTCTACAAAATATTTGTACTTTACAGTAACCCAAACTTGCGTAGAAATTATACGTAGAACTAAAAACGTTCTCTTGTAAATAAATAAAAGCACGCATCTGTCAAAATACAAGGTTTAAGTATGTGTGTACTTGCATTGGCAAAATTGAAATTTGATACTAATGTTTTCTTGTGCTTTAAAATAAATTGCGTGAAACAATAACTCTTACGCGAGGTATTTTTACTCGTTATAATTTTCGAAATATAACTAAATCTCCTGGGATCCGAACTTGCGCTCATTTGTTTACCAACTACGCACGTTACTTGATGTTTTTTTACAAATATTTTATCACATAACAGCAAAGTTATTTAACTTAAATAATTGTTTAGCATGTTTTATAAGTAGGCTATATTTAATTTACTTTAGTTAAGTATATACCAGAGGCTCAAACACGTTTGCCACCGGCGGTAGCTGAATACTTGTAATAATCAAATGTAGTTATGAGCAATTTACAAAATTTAGACTCTGACTTTCTGTCACATGACGACAGCGTGGTACTGCGTGCAAGAGAAAGCAAAACCTGTTAATTCTTTTTACCATGCCGAATTAATACACGCATTTGTTCTGAAAAAAACTATAAACATTTGTTTATTATAACGGATATTTCATGATTATATACACTAGACTAAGATAAATGTGTCATACGTTTTACTTATTTTCAAGCTTAAACTATCACCTACATTCCCTTGAGAGCGAGTCTATGATGTTAAGTCTCGACGTCATTCGCCGCCATCGAGGTTTACTATAAACTTTCATACAACGTTTGTTCGCGAGTTATTTGATAGCTCGTAGAATACTACTTGGGGACAGTTTAAATTGACCAAGACAGACATTAATATTGCAGAAAACAAATTTACAAAAATTTTAATGCAATCCAACAACCAAAAAGAAAATAAAGTATTCCATTACGTTTTTATTTAATATGTTTATGCACGATAAGGTCCAACTTTCGGTTGGTTTACAACTTGAAGTGTTTAAATACAAATTAAACCTAATATAACATTATAAATTATTTAATTTTTTTCTTAATTTAATCGTAATTATCAATTGCACTTATGAAGACATACCAACATTATATAAACAAATAGCGATAAGGAAACGGTGACAGTGGTAATACAAGGCAATCGAGAGACATAAAACTGATAATAGTAGTCTACTAATATCACGACCTGTGCTATTACTGATATCATTTCAGCCAATCAGTTTACATTGCAACGTAAAATAATAACTTTCAAACCGTCTATGTTTTAATTATGTCCTATTTCTAATATATTATTTGTCGTTTTATTTCTCCAGCAACTTAACCCAACTATTTTCCTTGAAACATTTTATAGATATCGTCAGCTTGAGGCACTCTGGCAGCTCGCTCCAGTAGTGACACGCTACATAATCAAAGGAATTTATAAGTTTGCTTTTGTATGTTTCGGTATTTGAGCAATATCCTTGTTTCTTGTGCTGTATGCGAGTATTGTGGACCGGATAGCATACTTGGAGTACAAATAACAGAGGTAGTGGCAAATACTTATTATTTTGAGTTTTGTAGTGAAATTTGATTTATTCCTGTTGTGCACTGTAAGTCATTTTGTAGTTTTTAACGCTTTGCTAATATGTTTTTTTTTACTTTAGGTTAATTTCATATCGTAAGCAGTGGTGATGCAGCTTCTATAGTCTATTATTCTGAGACTGATCAATGTTAACACGGTTATTGTAAAGTCTTACACAGTCTTTGAATGCCTCTTCAGCGCAAAAACTTCACTATGCACCTCTTTTACGATTGTTCGCTATTGCTGTAGTGTATGGATCGCTCTCCACTGTGTAGTGAGTGTGGTCTGAAGTTCTTTCCAAAACCTGTCCGCGTGTTTCCATTAAGTTTTATTGACAACGGTGGCGTATCTCTGGAATAAGCTGTGGAATATTACTGATTGCGTCACAAATAAATGCGACAGCATTTTCGAAAATGTAGATTATTTGAACGAGTTAAGGAAGTTTCTGTGTTATATATAAAAACACTGAAAAATACTATGTGACTTTCTAAACGATAAACGGTAGACACGCCTGACAGTGTACGCGTGCAATACAACGCGGAGGGTTATAATAGCAGCGTATGGAAAGCCAGAGCAGGGTTATGAACGTCCGAAGAACCTTGTACGATGACAGGAAATTAACTATTGCAATGCATAAGCAATGAAACGCGAAAAGCTAGGGAAATGGGAGTACCCCGAGAAAACCCACTAACTAATGCGACAACGTTCGCCACGTTGCCACATATAACAGTAGGAATCGACTTTACGAGGAATTGAAAGATCTTGGAAGATGGCGAGTGCACTACAGAAAGCTTAGCCTCAACTCCATGGAAAGCGTGTTACAAGGCGACAACTTAAACCAACCTAGATTTTGTTGATGTACGTCTAGTTAAAATATATTTATGGGCGGGAATGTTTTGCGAAAATTTTTGCACCACTTTGTTTCAAAGACCAGAGCGAGTGATTTTTGGTGTGAAGAATTCTTCAACAATTTGCTTCAATACCTTATGTGCACACATGCAGCTCTGCTTCTCGGTCAGTGATTGGCTGTTTGTAACTCTCAGTGTCTAGAGTTCTACCCGCATATCACAGACGTGTGGTGTCGCAGTAACCTTGTTCCTGTTGGCACTGTGAAATAAGCCACGCCTCTGCACTAATACATTCTGCCAATAACCATGCGGCAGAGCTAAAAGTGTTCACGTAAGTCACTGGAAAAAATTGTTGCAACATTGTTTCACTGCAAATCGCCGGCTCTATCAATGATTTACGTTCATGTCATAGGTCATGATTACTGACTGCGTGTATAAGTGAAGAGTTGATTTATATTTGACTGTGCCAATCAGCAAGGTGTACTGCGTCACCACACGCCTGTGATTGGCGGGTATAATCCCAAGACGTTGAGAGTTAAAAATACCCAATAAAAGTGCAGGAAGCAGCGCTGACGATGTACACATGAGGCAAAGAAAACATTCTGTCCCTGGTCATAGTTTATCTGACATTTCATTTGATAATAAACTGTGAACAAAAAGGTTTGTAAAAGAAAAAAAAACACAATGTGAAAATTTCGGCGAAGTAACCAAATAACATGCGACACAACGATGAGACGAAACAACAAACACAGTAGATATCAGACACGAACAGAAAAATAACAAAAGAACACAACAAGTAGACGAGACAAGACGCAACAGATATCAGACATATACAGACAAGACAAACGACACAATGAAGAGACGAAACAAAACACAGTAGTTTTCCAGACAGACAGTGTTACGACGTTTCGGGAACTGGAATCTGTTCCCGTCATCAGGTAGACACACAGGGTTCAGGAACACGAGTGCGACTGATATTTGTTTTTTTATTTTATTTTGTTATTAATTTATTTTATTATCTGTTTGTTTTTATTTGACCCAATTCCATCTTGGAATTTCATGTTGTGTTTGTATCTTGCTGACTAAGCATACTCTGCTTATTTTATGGTTTCTTATATTTGTTTAGTTTTTCTTTGACAGTCGTTCAATTTTGCAATGGAGTACGTCCAAGAAACTGAATCTAGTCATGAACTCCCATTGCACAGTTCTGTCAAAGATCAAGATATGTTGTGTTTGTGTGTGTGAGGCAGAACATCTATGGACTGGTAAGGGTGCCGTTGACCGGTGTATGTAATGCATTATCGCCTTTCTGTGCAAGTCACTCAGCTGGCGTGCAGTGTTTTACTATTGTCCTTCTTCCTATGGGACTTAAAGCGGTGACCCAAATATTTTAACTGTCAGTGGCATAATTCTAAGTCTAATCGTTCCTGTTACTATGTTTTTTTATCCCTGTTATTATTCCAGGTACAGTCTGGATAAGCCATTTTTGGTCATTTTGAGGCGCCCAAAAATTATGTTTCTGATAAACGTACAGAATTTTTAAAATTTTAGCGACATAGTCTGAAGTGTGTATTATATTAATTGACAAACAAATTAAATGCACGTTAAATAGTTTAGTCAAAAAACAAATAATCGTAACTCTTTGCGGCGCATTTGAAGGGCTGGTAGGGAGGCCACGCCAACTTGCGCTTAAAATTAGCTGAAGTGTGTTCGTAAATACGTTTTTTTACTAAAATATTCCATATGCTACTCACGGGGTTCGTGTGAAATTACTCTAGAAACATGCAATTGACTTTGCTTAACATTTTTCACCAGTAAACACACGGGTTGACCACTGAAAGTGTCAGACGAGTGATCTACGATACCACAGTACGCCAGTGTGTTACGGTAGAGGCGATACCGCACCAGATGAGCCGGCCAACATCGCCCTTATCGCCGTGCCTCACTCACACGTACACACACCCAGTAGGCGGGCGCCCTAACCTTCTTGGATGACTGACGTCAGTATTTGGAACGTTTCTACGTGAATACATTGAAGTATACGCATCTGACATTGAATCTTACTTAGTTGTAGTAAAACCGAGTAATAGGCGTATACTAGTTTCTTAGAATACAGTTTATGATTGCCGTAACCATTAAAATCTTAAGAAAGTAAAAGTATGTGTGGTTCTGATTGGCCAATTAGCAACATACTACGAAATGTTCCCTCGTACTCGTCGTAATAAAGGGAGGAGAAGCGAATAGATGTTTACCAAAGCAATAAACAATCCCGTCTCTGGCGGCGACAAGCAAGCATCTGTCGTTGGCCTGCTTCGAGCGAGTGTTTGAATAATTTACCTCATTATGCGCCAGCCCGCGGCACAGTGTTTTATTTGCTCGCAAGTTCCAATCTTCATACGGCCAAGTAAGTTGCTTGAATCATCGTCGCTGTACTCTTTGTTCTTCGCTCCCTTCTCCTACAACTTACGTATCTCCTTCATAATTGGTCGTCGTCGAGCCAAGCCCTGTCCGCGCACGTGTCACTACCCAATTAGACTAGTTCTTGCTTTATGTAGCAACGTCTTTCTGAAGTTACGCGTTCTCTGCCTCTCTGGGAACTTGGAACTGAACACGTCCCGCAGATCTCTCGTTGTGCTTACGAAAACCTTACTCGACATAGTCGATAGAGGTAAAGTTACTCTGAAGCCGTTCAGAAACCTGGTGCGAGTACAGTCTACCTCGGTTATATTCAACTCGATCTCTTCGTCGGATCTACTCAGTTCCACCCTGCTCGGGAGCAAGGCAGATGAAAAACACGAAAGAGCGCGTATAAATTAATCTAACACGGGCAACCACGTAGGTACAGAAAAGTAAATATGTTATAGTTTGTTTTCACTCTAGCAATACATTACTAGTACGCAATTGTAATTCCGTATACTTACTTTGTAACAGTATAGAAAGATATTCTTCACTATCCGAACTTATCTACGGTAACTGAAATATACCGCTTCTAAAGATATAACCACATTTTTAAGGCCGCCATCATACAACTGTTGGAGTTTTCGTACGCTCGAACAAATACGGTTTATCATCGAACGGCATAATAAAAAATTGCGTGGCCAATATTATAATACAAATACCGAGTATATTATACATACTACGTTATCGTAAGCGCGTTTGTAGGCCGGGCGAGTGTTCGCGGTGTGGGTAGAGGTAGTAAAGTGTTTGTGGAGAGCAGGTGGCGATATAACTCACTCCTCACCTAGACTTTATTACTTACTAGCGGCGCGGCTGTTGGAACGGCGCCTGGCTTCTCCGCGGGTGAATTACTGCAACTGTTTATTTTCGCCGCGACTTGCAAGCCGAGGACTCGCGAACTTTGAAACTGTTCTGAGCCTGGTCCTAGCGAGGAGAGATATAAACTCTGAAGAAAGCAGTGGCTTGCTAGACATCTCGACACATAATTTAACTGAAATTCAAAAGCGCAAGACAAAAAAGCGTAAGAATAAACAAAAATGCACAGTTGATGACATAATGTTCATGTTAAACTTTCAAAACACCTGCCAAGATCGTAGACATTAAAGTACACAGACTTATAACTGAGAACACTTGAGTCCGGAATGAATGTAAGCGTTTAATCTTCGTGTTTTAAATACACGGTATCTTTATACGAAAATCGTCCTCTATTTAAAATACCTACACAATTATGGAAACGTAAAGGAGATAACTTATATACTTGTGATAAAATTCGTCAGTCGTTATTGATAATTCACAAATTGACTTCCTATAACTAATTAATTTCGGCTAGCTGGTTGTCAGAAAAATTATAAAAAGATTACAAAGTTTGTTTTACTAAAAACGATATGAGCACTGTAAATTTATATTGCTTTTGTTAAAAGTTGTGATCAGCATTATAGGGAAAAACATTTTTTTTTTTAGTTTACAGGAACTATTTTCAGAATCAACACCTTTTGACTTAAAATACCAAAATGCAGCAACACATTTCGATTTATTTTAAATACTTTGTAACTGCAACTTAGATATAATCTGTTTATTGTTGTAATTAATATGCAGACATATTTCAGCAAATGTTAATTTTGTATGTCGTTGTCTACTTAATTTTCAAAGACAGGTGTGTACAACTGAATCGTTAATGTGCGCGAACCACTACGTTTCGTAAGTGTTCTTCGTTGATAAACTGTGTACTATAAAATGAAGTGTCACGCCAATGAATTACAACTCGTTCCTCTGAACTCAACCTGTATACTCTCCCCTTAATGATTCTTAAAATACTTTCCATTACTGTAGTTAAAATATTCTTGTTACTTAAGCATTCCGACATTTTTTTGTTAAAATAAAATTTATAACATTATATACTATACGCGCCTCACTGCCAAAAAATAAACAATAATTGGTTTAAGAATTGAAATCAGCTGCGAAAAAAGGGGTATAAATTATACATCTAGTAGAAGACTATGTTTTGTGAACTAACGAACCATTTGTGGGAATTGCATATCCCAGACACCTTGAGGCCTTGAATGTGTAATAGACGTAAGAAAGGATTCGACTGTGACTATAAGAAATGTGATGTGTAATATGTCGTTCACGTGTTTTTATTTTTAAAATTTATTTTACTAAAATATTTGCTTTGAGAAGGATAAGGATGAAGAGGAAAAGGCATAGACAGCGAGAGAGAAAAAGTTTTCAAGTGTGAACTCTAAATGGAATCAGTTAATATACCCAGATTATCAGTGATTATTTACTGCTACAGTTGTTGAAACTTATCTATTTTGAATAAATAAAAACCACTTGTATTTAAAGATTGTATGCAGGTTGCAAGTGGTTATTTACCTTTAAATAGTCGAAAGTGCTCTATCTGAAACAAATGAAAAAACACTTGTATTCTGTTAATGTTTACAGATTAAAACTGGGCATTCACTGCTTCAGTTGGGTAAAACTGCTCTACCTAAAATAGATGAATAGCACTTGTAGTTACTGAATATTCACCTATTCCAATTAGTGTAGAGCAGCTTTTTTTAACCCCTGATGCAAAAAGAAGGGAGTTATAAGTTTGAGGTGTCTGTGTGTATATGTGTATCTGTGTGTCTGTCTGTGGCATCGTAACTTTTAAACGAATGGGCCG
The DNA here is from genome assembly GCA_003012365.1 of Medauroidea extradentata. Taxonomy (NCBI): domain Eukaryota; kingdom Metazoa; phylum Arthropoda; class Insecta; order Phasmatodea; family Phasmatidae; genus Medauroidea; species Medauroidea extradentata. The sequence continues at coordinate 3,081 of PNEQ01035921.1, read as the reverse complement.
ATTTTGATGCGGTTTTTTTGATTGAAAGCTGACGTGATCGACATGATTCTTAGCTATGATTCAAGGAAATATGTTCACCCGTTTGAAGATAATGCGACCTCTTTTCTATTTTTTAACAATTTATTCCAGGAAGTGTTGATTAGCAACGATGCACTGAATACAACTACATAATCAATGTTGTTATTTTCACTGTAAACGACGAATACTATAGACATTTAATACTTACGGTAATGCGTTTCGTAATCTATGCAGTTCAACTAAAGGAGATTTGTCATGAGGAATAATAATAACGTTCTTAGATTAAGTTCACAAATTGCAACCACCTGTAAATCTTTTACACGACTGAAGGCCACGTAAGCGTTGCTCTAGAGTTTCATTAGATCGCGAAATACTGGTGTTCCTAGCATTTATTGTTTGAAGTAAATTACATTCTACATAACTTTCTCTAGATCTCTGCAAAGACTTAGTCAACGCATACCTCTCCAAACGACGCTGTTTGTCTTGTGGACTTTCTTGACTGCGCAGTTCAGCCTTTCGAGTAGCTTCAGATAGCAACAACCGTTGTCTTTTAGGAGAGTAATCTTCTGACTGCGTTGATTTGTGCCTTTTGACTTCAATTTGAGGTTTTTTAATTTTTCTCCCAATCCCCATGTTTAACATTTTCATTGAAGCTTACAAAAATATAATGAGAAACTACTCAAATAAACTTAATAGTAATTAATCTCTGCGACCGTAAATTAACACTGCGAAATAATCACCTAAACAAAAAATTATTTTACTATGATCGAACAAATTTTTTGTTTGTAATCAGTGTGTACCAATCACTTATTTACAAACAAAATACTAAAGAAAACAAAAGAAATACAAATAATAAGTACATTCATAATGAAACTCAAAACGTGCGTTGTTGCACTACCAAAATCTTTAATAATATTTAGTATCTGCGAGTAAATTAAAAAGAATGAGATAAAAGTAAATTTAAAAATTTTAAGTAACCCCCGATATAAAAAAGTCTAAAAAGTAAAACAATGAAATTTCTCTCTTAACCTTTTAACTTCATTAAAAGTACGCATTTCTATTTTGATTATGAGCGTCGTCACGTCGGGGGACCGGCAATTAAATAGAATAAAAAATTGAATACAAATAAAAATATATTGACAATGACAATATATAGATTATACAACGACTTACTCTATGTAAGCAACGTTGGCATGTGAGAAAACAATAATGTCCAATCGTTCAGTTTTCAGCCTTGATTAATTTACTCTGAAAAATTCGCAAAATAGACACAACCGTCAACGACATCAGCTCTGACGTGTCTGCCCATTCGGGTCGCCTCATTCTGTGACACCCCCGCCCCCCTTGCCACATACCACGCATCGCGCGCGGCTATCAAGCGAACGCCTCTTATATAATTGGTACAATATCGAAACACTGCATGAACTTAGTAGACCTTGTAAGATAAATTGATGTACAAAACTAAGTTCATACGTACAGTTTGAAACCAGTAGGTATTTTCTATTTTTATACTTATGTATAAGTAATTATAGTTCTAGACATTGCGGTCCCCTGACTTGATGACGCTTATTATCTAAAATAAGTGGGTACTTTTAACGAAGTTAAAAGCCAAGAGGGAAATTTTATTGTTTTATATTTTAAATTTTTTTTATGTAGGGGGTTACTTAAAATTTTTAATTTTACTTGTATTTTTTGTGAATCAGCATAGCTTGGAACTGCCACGTATCACAACAAAGTGAAATGACTGTTGTATCTGTAGAGAAATAAACGTTTGTCTGCTCTAAACATTGTACACAGACTTGCGTGAGGATCGCCGACTACTGAGACATCTCGTGGTGTAAATAATGTGCGGTAAATAGTATTACGTAATAACGATAGTAAATAGATAGTCGGAAATGCAGTTACATTTTATCTTAAACGGTTAATGCACTGTTTCTTAACACTTCCGAAAAGATCCTTTTCTTCGAAATGTTGCCTGTTTGTACTTGGGAATATATTTTCCTTCTACAAAAAAAATTAGCCCGACTAGTTTTCCCAAAATGGCATTTCGAAGTAAATATTCGTATAATTGTACTTCATGCAACAGCGCGAAAATAAGTATACATAATATATTAAATTATTTACATCGACGCCACATGTCACGAGCTACGGCGTGAATTATGTAGAAATCCACTATAAAATAGTTTTGTATTTCTGAAACAACTGCTAAATGTAGCACAAAATTGCCAATTTTCTGACTTTTTATATTAAAAAATATACTGTAATGGGTTTTTATGTAAGTCAAATCGTAGCGCATGACACATAGTCTCAATGTGAATTATTTCAGTTAGTTGTGATTATCGGTTTTCGTGACGCATATAAAGTAAAAACATGCAAATTTTGACTTTGAAATGTCATTAAGAGTGCATGGTATATAATTCAGCGTTAAAAGCATCAGTGTAGAATTGTTGGTATCTCGAAGCCAATCTGCAAAAATAAAAATAAAAAAACAGCATTCCTAGACAACAGTTTTTACCAAATTGCTGAGCAAACATTTTTCTCGAGTGACTTATATCTGAAGAAGAATCTCTGACGCCGAAATATTGTACATTTAACTGCAGTGCAAGGGATCACGCTAAACAAATGCATCATTCCGGGTAAACGTTCGCTAATGAAGTTCGCAAATGTAATTATCAAAGATTGTTGTTTTGTAGTATTTCTATATAGACTTTTCAAAACCGTGTAGATCTCAATTGTGAACTCAGCGCTTATTTATCTACCACGCCGTCCTTTAGAGAAAACTGACTGAGCTATATTTTTCAAGAGTAAAATATACTTCCAATTAACGACTGTAAGAGTAGCACTATCTCATACAAATATAACATTATGATTGTTTCCCACTTGTATACACTTAAGTGAGTGCCATCAATGTTAATATGATTGTTTCCCACTTGTATACACTTAAGTGAGTGCCATCAATGTTAATATGATTGTTTCCCACTTGTATACACTTAAGTGAGTGCCATCAATGTTAATATGATTGTTTCCCACTTGTATACACTTAAGTGAGTGCCATCAATGTTA